>APFE030362029.1:0-11727 GCA_000404065.3 Pinus taeda
GCTGATTGAAAGAGGTCTCAAATATCTTGGTTTCTCCCTCAATCCTACTGGGAACAAATAGGGGGATTGGTCATGGCTGCTGGACCGTTTTTTCTCTAAAATTTCAGGATGGGAAGCAAGGACCCTCTCACTGGCTGGCCGCTATATTCTCGTACAATCTGTTCTATCCCAACTGGCCATATACTGGGCGCACCTTTTTTACATCCCAGCTCCCATCATCTATAAAATGAAATCATACGTCGCCAACTTCCTGTGGGGAGGAAAGTCCGGACAAACCAAAATTCACCTGGTTAAGATGAAGTTTTTAACGATTCCGAAAAAAATGGGAGGCTGGGGCTTACTGGATATGAGATCGATGGGAAATGCACTCTTGTGCAAAACTCTCCTCCGCGGTTTATTCAGAAACGGTCCCTGAAGCATTTTCATCAGAAGTAAATATTTGAAAGGTAAAAACATTGCTTTCTGGTACAGACGGAACACGCTTGGGATCAAGAGAGGATCCGCCATATGGCAAAGCTTCCGAAAGAACTTGCCATTCTTCATGAAGAATTTTCGGTGGTCCATTTTTACAGGTTTAAATATATTTATTGGAACTGATCTCATACACAAAGGGCTTTCCTCTCCTCTGCTGCCGTCTTTGGTATCCTATCTTCACTGCAGGGGTATATTCACTTGGGACCGTCTCATCAAAGCATGGTCATGCTCGTCCCCCATCTGGATGAACGCAGAGGACCTCTCTTTGCCGCCTTATCTCTGCTCAGTTTGGAATCCAGTGCTCAACATCCTACAGGGTTCAGCCATAAAAAGAACAGGGGTTTCGGATGTCTTGGTCTGGAACATGCCCCGTGCACCAACTCCAATTCGAGTAAAAGACATTTACACTGCACTGTCTCAAAAGGAAGCACAACCTATGTTGCCGATTTTCCCTTTCCGCTTTTGGAAAGCCTCTTGCCCTCTCAAGATGGTACTTTTTTCCTGGCTCCTCTTTCAGAACAGGAATCTATCCTGGGACAATCTACAAATGAGAGGATGGACTGGGCCGAGCCGCTGTGCCTTATGTTTTACTGCCGGGGAGACAAACTTCCACTTGTTCTTCCAGTGTCAAGCATCTCTGCAAGTATGGTATGATCTCTCCTTAACATTGGATTTTCCTTACCGTTGTTTCTCCTCTGTACAGGAAGGATTTCTCTAGTGGAGCGTACAGTCGGATTCTCGACGCTCTTTATTTATTGTTGTCTGCTGGTCTATCTGGATATGGCAAAATGAAGCTGTCTTCAAAAACTTTCGGAGGCCCATCTCTTCCACTCTGCTTCGCATCAAGGCTCTCCTGGAATTTCTGGGCATATAGGCCTCCTTTTTGGTACTCCAACGAGACATGTTTTTTCGCCAAGCTTCAATTCACTTTTTGTATTAAGATCTACTCCGCCTCAGCGGCACTATAACTGTTTCATATTGGCAAACTTCAACGATCTGAACTATCTGAACTCTCTAAAGCTCCTTCTGCATGGTTGTCATATTACTCTACAGTACATATCGGAACCTTGATCTGGATTTTTCCAAGAAAAGACATGGGTTAATCCTTCATTAAACCTACATATGTAATTTGATCATCTTTATATCAATACAATATGATTTTTCTGTTGAAAAAAAAAAAAAAATGTGGCAATCTGGATGGCTCCCCGAACGTTCAAGTTTTGGATGCATCTAAGGGTGTCGTTTCTCCCCATGTCCCTCCCCCAACTGTGGCGGTCCTCTCATCTCCCATCCCCGAACCTACTGAGGGTAAATCTGTCCCCTCCCCTCCCGTCATGCATCAAAGGGACTTTAAGGTGGGCTCTCACAACATCTCGTTATCCTCCTCTCCATCATCCACTGTCTGTCCGCGGCTTCCTCCTCTGTATGGGTCCGTCAAAGGCAAAGAACCCGCTATCGATTTTACTCCATGTATCTCTCCCTCCAGTTCGCCCCGAAATTCACTTGACAGCAACGTTGATCTCTTCATACAAAGGAATCCTTTAGCTTTTGAGCCGACATTTCAGAGGAAGAACTATAGCATCTGAATTGGGTATTACTAATCTCACTTTAGTGCATGTACCTATTTCGGAATCCGCCGCCCCACAGCCTCTTAGAGCGAGTTCAGCTAGAGAACCATCGCGATGACCTTCCTCATCTCAATGAATATTCGGGGGCTGGGCGCATCCCATAAATTCCTGGCGCTCAAAAATTTCTTTTTACAGGCTCGTCCAAAAATTATTTCTATACAAGAAACTATGCATCCATGCTTCACGACCATTGCTTTTTTCAGGAAAATGTTCCCGACTTGGTTCATGGCGGCTACTGGAGCCAACGGCTTATCGGGTGGTCTCGCTGCCCTCTGGGATCCCGATTGGATTGACGCTAAGGCTTTCAAATGTTGTGCAGGTATCGTGCTCTCGGCGACTGTTAGGGGTCACACAGAGTGTTTGAATCTCCTAAACGTCTATGCTCCTTACAAGAACATAACTCCTTTCTGGGAAAGTTTTTTTGCCTCTGGAATCCTAGATATGGAATCTCTGCTGATTGCTGGGGACTTGAACGTCACTCTAGGTCCCAACGAATGCTGGGGTAATTGTAGGGACCGTGACCCACTATCTGATAAGATCAGGTTGGGGCTTCTTAGCAGGGATCTGGTTGACGTCTTTCCTGATCAGCTAAAGCCTACTTGGGACAATGGCAGACTGGGGCCGGCTTTTATAGCCAAGAGGATTGACCGTTTTCTTATTAAGGTGTATGTGATCGAGAAATGTAGTATGCCATACTCTTCCATAGCAAACGAATTTTCATCCGACCACAAACCCATAATTCTCGGCTGGGAGTCTTTCAATTACAGAAAGGAATATCACTTCAAATTCAGCAAGATATTTTTGGAGGATGAATCCTTCATCGGCATCATCAACAAAGAATGGCAAGAGATGATGGGATCTGCATCGGCTCTTTTATTAACCTTCCGAGAGAAAATACAGCGCCTCAAATCAGCCGCTAAAACTTGGCAAACACTCATAATCAAACAGGATAAGATAGAGCCGAATCACATTAAAAAGGAGCTGAACGATATCAACGACCTCCCTATATGATATGTCGCTGGAGAAAAAGAACATCATCAGATCTTTAGAAAAAAAGAAGCTCTCCCTCCTCTATAAAGAAGAAGCGCTATGGCGGCTCAAAAGCCGAGCCCTTTGGCTCAAGGCGGGGGACCGTAACACAAAATACTTTCATAATCTTGCTAGTGCCAGGAGAAGAAGGAACTCGATCTGGAAGATCAAGGATGGGAACGGGGATTATCTCTTCACACAGGAGGACATATCTAAAGAGGCGGTTCGGTTTTTCCAGGCTCAGTACAAAAGAAAACCAAGCATTGTCGCGGATATGTTTTGGGCTGCTGAACATATGCCTGAAATGTTCGATGAATCTGCCTATGAAAATTTCATCCGACCTGTTACTGAGGACGAGCTCCTCGCTGCCATGAAAGCATCCAAAAAGGATAGGAGCCCGGGCCCGGACGGCTGGCCCATAGAATTCTTCCTTCATTTTTTCGAATTGTTCAAGGCGGACCTGCTGCACATGGTGGAGGCCACACGTTTGTCGGGAAACATTCACTCAGCTCTGTCGTCCACCCTTATAGCTTTAATTCCTAAAAAGAGTGATTCTGCCTCTTTTCTTAATTACAGGCCGATTGCCCTTTGCAATTCTCTATTCAAAATCATATCTAAAATTATTGTTGAAAGGCTTAAGCCGGTATTTAATTGTTTCATCACCAGAGATCAGCGTGCTTTTCTGAAGGAACGAAACATCTGGGATGCTGTGGCACCAACCCAAGAATGCCTCTTCAATATTCGGACAAAAAATACCAAGGCGGCAATTTTAAAAATCGATTTGAAAAAGGCATATGATTGTGTGGACTGGGGTCTTCTCAGGATTCTGTTGGCAAAGATCGGCATGAGATCAAAGGGCTTGGAATGGATCATTGCATGCATTGAAAACATAAATTTTTTGGTCATCATCAATGGTACTCCGTCACCTTTCTTCAAGGCAGAACGGGGTCTCCGCCAAGGATGCCTCCTCTCACCGCTGATGTTTATTCTGGTCATGAATACCTTAAGCATTCAACTAAATAGGGCAGCGACAGGTTTTTGCTTCCGTCCAATTAAGATGTGTAAAGACTTTTATTTATCCCACAACCTCTTCGTGGACGACATTCTAATTTTTTCTATGCTGCACAAGGCCTCCTGGGAGAGTCTTTATGATATTGTTTCTAGGTTCCAATCCGCTTCCAGTATCTACATCAACAAGGAAAAATCAAAACTATACCACAACAAGTCTGATCTGGTATTGGTTTCATGGATCGCCGAGCTTTTTGGTATAGAAGTTGTGTTGATTGAAAGAGGTCTCAAATATCTTGGTTTCTCCCTCAATCCTACTGGGAACAAACAGGGGGATTGGTCATGGCTGCTAGACCGTTTTTTCTCTAAAATTTCAGGATGGGAAGCAAGGACCCTCTCACTGGCTGGCCGCTATATTCTCGTACAATCTGTTCTATCCCAACTGGCCATATACTGGGTGCACCTTTTTTACATCCCAGCTCCCATCATCTATAAAATGAAATCATACGCCGCCAACTTCCTGTGGGGAGGAAAGTCCGGACAAACCAAAATTCACCTGGTTAAGATGAAGTCTTTAACAATTCCGAAAAAAAATGGGAGGCTGGGGCTTACTGGATATGAGATCGATGGGAAATGCACTCTTGTGCAAAACTCTCCTCCGCGGTTTATTCAGAAACGGTCCCTGGAGCATTTTCATCAGAAGTAAATATTTGAAAGGTAAAAACATTGCTTTCTGGTACAGACGGAACACGCTTGGGATCAAGAGAGGATCCGCCATATGGCAAAGCTTCCGAAAGAACTTGCCATTCTTCGTGAAGAATTTTCGGTGGTCCATTTTTACAGGTTCGAATATATTTATTGGAACTGATCTCATACACAAAGGGCTTTCCTCTCCTCTGCTGCCGTCTTTGGTATCCTATCTTCACTGCAGGGGTATATTCACTTGGGACCGTCTCATCAAAGCATGGTCATCCTCGTCCCCCATCTGGATGAACGCAGAGGACCTCTCTTTGCCGCCTTATCTCTACTCAGTTTGGAATCCAGTGCTCAACATCCTACAGGGTTCAGCCATAAAAAGAACAGGGGTTTTGGATGTCTTGGTCTAGAACATGCCCCGTGCACCAACTCCAATTCGAGTAAAAGACATTTACACTGCACTGTCTCAAAAGGAAGCACAACCTATGCTGCCGATTTTCCCTTTCCGCTTTTGGAAAGCCTCTTGCCCTCTCAAGATGGTACCTTTTTCATGGCTCCTCTTTCAGAACAGGAATCTATCCTGGGACAATCTACAGAAAAGAGGATGGACTGGGCCGAGCCACTGTGCCTTATGTTTTACTGCCGGGGAGACAAACTTCCACTTGTTCTTCCAGTGTCAAGCATCTCTGCAAGTATGGTATGATCTCTCCTTAACATTGGATTTTCCTTACCGTTGTTTCTCCTCTGTACAGGAAGGATTTCTCTGGTGGAGCGTACAGTCGGATTCTCGACGCTCTTTATTTATTGCTTTCTGCTGGTCTATCTGGATATGGCGAAATGAAGCTATCTTCAAAATCTTTTGGTCTATCTGGATATGGCGAAATGAAGCTATCTTCAAAAACTTTCGGAGGCCCATCTCTTCCACTCTGCTTCGCATCAAGGCTCTCCTGGAATTTCTGGGCATATAGGCCTCCTTTTTGGTACTCCAACGAGACATGTTTTTTCGCCAAGCTTCAATTCACTTTTTGTATTAAGATCTACTCCGCCTCTGCGGCACTATAACTGTTTCATATTGGCAAACTTCAACGATCTGAACTATCTGAACTCTCTAAAGCTCCTTCTGCATGGTTGTCATATTACTCTACAGTACATATCGGAACCTTGATCCGGCTTTTTCCAAGAAAAGACATGGGTTAATCCTTCATTAAACCTACATATGTAATTTGATCATCTTTATATCAATACAATATGATTTTTCTGTTGAAAAAAAAAGAAAAGAATAGAAGAGAAGAAGCTATTCAGATTGAAATTAAAATGATCTACCTCTCTAATTATATTTTCAAAACAGTAATTTGTTTTAATACTTTTTTCCCACCGGAGAAATTTCCACAAACTTGAGAAAGCACCTACATTTGTACAAAATTGAAAGGAAAACAAAAGTTTGTGTAGAAAAATGTATGAGTTGACCCCGGCGTCCCCTGCGAAATTGGGCGCTCGGTTAGGGAGAGTTGTAAAACACAAAAATTGCATTCATTCAGATTAGTTGATTTAGGCTTTACCCGTTTATAGCGCGGGTCGACTGCGGAATTGAGTGCTCGTTTTGAGAGAGTTGCAAAACTGCATTCATTTTGAGAGCTGATCAGGTTTGACACGTTTACAGCGCAACAACGTTTGATTTGGGGCGCAGTCAGTTGTAGCCCTTTTTGAATTTTTGTTGTAGTTGGAGTTGACTTGAAATCTAACCAGAAATTGGAAAATTTTAGATTAGTTATTTTACGTTAAAACATGTGTACGTTATTTTACGTTAAAACATTAAAACATGTGTACATAAACAATATGCCAAGTGATAATAATGATTTAATTTACGGTAATAGTTATTACGAACTAGTTTACACTCGAGAGTTGTTGACATGTTTATTGTTAAAATCATAGAAGAAGATGTAAATGTTGACATGATTATGGTTAGGTTGGTAATAGAATATGTCGTGTCTGTATAGAATATGCAGTGGTTTGTGAAAAAACAGCTTGTTTCTAAATTTTTTTGGCATTTGAAATTAATTTGCAAGTACTTCCACCATCGTGGAACAACTGTGGGTTTAGAAAAACAACGTCAATCGACTAGTGGTATTTGTGTGTTTTGCGGGGCGTGTACTGCCACGTCAATCAACAGAGCAAGCGGTAGTTATCTTCTGTTTGTTTGTTGAACTTTGAATCTCGTGGTTTACAAACATGTCATGATACAAATATGGCTAATTAAACTTTTTGATCGACATTAATTTTTGTTTCTTTTAAATATATTTATTTTTAAATTAAATTTAAATATTCATTTATTTTTACAATGATATTAATTTTATTAAATATTTCACTCTATATTTTTAGAATTTTAATTATTTATCATAACCAATAGAATACTTATAGTTTTTAATTTGAAAACTTTTTATTATTTATCTATTTATTTATTTTTCACAAGTACAACATTACATATTCCATATGACAAATATACTTATATTGTCAATATTGGCAACATATGTCCTGTCCCTTACAAGACAAATTTATAAAATTTAAAACTTATTCATTTTTATTACACATTTTCTAACTATATCTAACATAATTTTTATAGCTAATAACTCTCTTTTATTTATTTTTATTTACAATAAAATATATATATTTTATTAGCCATTTATTATATGATTTATATTACATGAGAGAGACTTCTTATGAATGCCACTAACAAATAGGATATGACAAATCTCAATAAACATAAATCCACAAAACACAACTGAAAAAATAAATTGTTTACCAAACTATTCAAATTAAAATTCTTTGATTTATATTCATTGTACATCTAATTGTTATTTTAATGAAAAATTAAAATAATATTAATTTTTCTTATATTTATATATGAAAATAATATATTTTATATAAAGAATATGAATTTATTTAATTTTTGTTCTATTTTATTTTAAAAAATTGTTATGTATTTTTAAAGTTAAATAAATTTAAATATTATTGTAAAAATTTTGAAATTAAGATTTCACATCTTTTCGATCATATATATAATATATATATATATATATATATATAATATATATATCTGTGTCCACTTTAGTTTTTAAAGGAATAATATAGCTAACTTTTATATTTTATATAATATTTATAAATTTATATATACTAAATTATTATTTCAAAAAAATATATATTAAGTTATTATTGAAAATTTTTGGGAAAAGATCAAATTGAGAATATTTGGTCAAGACATTTCCAACTAGCCAGTGTGGTTGATCTTTAGGACGAGAGTGTGGATAAAAGTTTACTCTTGAATAATGATAAATTAATTTTTATTTTATAGTTATGAATGAAATATGTTGATATAATATTTTCATCTCTTCTACATTAATAAATGAAATTTCATATATTAACTATTCCAACATTTTCTTTTGTAACCTAGAGGAACCCAGTAGCATACCTATAATAAATTAGTTTTTATTTTAAAGTTATAAATGAAATATGTTGATATCTTTTTGTTATCTTTTATATATTAATAAATGGAATTTCATATATTAATTATTTTAGCAATTTGTTTTGTAACGGAGAGGAATGGAGCACCCTATTGGTAAGCTAAGATATGAATGGGGGGAATTGGAGCCTATGTCTTTTGAGATTCAACGATTTAATGTTTCATAGGTTAACCAATTGAAGTGCCCCCGAAACAACTATTTCAACATTTTTAAATTCATATTTACTTTTAATATTTATTTAATACAATTATGAATTTACCATACAAATATATATAATATTATATATATTATATATATATATATAATATATATATAGAATATACTTAAATACTTAAATTATTAAATAATAAATAATACAAATGAGTAAATAAAAAATTATCAAACAACATATGAGCCCAGTTAATATTCTCAATACTATGACAACTAATACTCTTAATATTATGACCATTTAATTGGATTATGTGGAATTCACATTCAAAACTGTAAGTTGTAATTATGAGTATAGAAACCACATTTCAAAAAATTGGCATAAGAAGTGTGAATTTAATCTTTATGTCTTTCCATGTATTGATTTTGAAGAGAAAGCATATTGAAAATTCAAGTAAGAAAAATAAAAAATAAAAAATTAATTAATTTGTGAATTTAACCTTTATGTTTTTCAGAGTATTAATTTTGAGGAGAAAACACCTTGAAAATTCAGTGAACAAAAATAAAAATTATTAAATTAATTAATTTGGTGTATCACTAATAAACATAGAAAAATAATTATAACATACACAACCACTTTCTGCATTAATTGGTGTTTACTTGGTGAGATAAGTACCAACAAAAATTTTAAATACTAACAGTACACAAATAAGTATTTATTTGGTAAGATAAATAATTGTAACATACACAATCACTTACCCTACTAGCTAACACTCTACACTAACAAGTATTTACTTGGTGAGATAAGTATTAGTACTAAGTTTCAGATACCAATTTAAACCGGATTAAACCAATAATTTGAAAAATAATAACTAATTTTTTTTTGAAATTTTCATAATTAATTTATATTTATAACTTTTCTAAAATAGATAGTTTTTGATTTTATAATTAAAATAAAAAGATTTAGTCAAATAAAATATAATGATAATTTATATGTGTGGATGTTTTCAATATATTTAAATGCAAATTTATAAAAATGTATAAATTAAATGGTATCAAATATGAGTCTAAAGTAAGTTGACAAAGACCAAATTTCACAGTGTTATGAAGTTTCCATAGAACAAAAACTAGTATAACTGAATCTTGTTAAGTTTCGCTAAGATTCATTGTAATGTTTTGAGGTATCTTGTCGGTACAAAGTAAGTTGAGAGAAGACCAAATTTCACAGTGTTATGAAATTCTCATAAAACAAAAACCAGTATAACTGAATCTTGTTAAATTTGGCTAAAATTTATTGGAATGCTTTGAAATATCTTGTGGTTACAAAGTAAGTCAACAAAAAAAACCAAATTTCACCGTGTTATAAAGTTCCCATATAACACAAACCAATATAACCGAATGATGCTTTTGAAGGAGTCCAATGGACCGCACTAGTTTTTCAGACAGCTGGGCGGCAATATCGTCCCTAGAGCCATTCCCAGAGCGTTGGCGCACACCGACTTGACTTTATTTGCAGTCGTTGAAGTTATCTCAACATTTGTCAAAGTAATTCCTGTGCAAGCAACTGTCTTGCTGCACGAAAAGTTCACAGCCACATCGGTCGATGACGTTCCCTGTATGTTTCTATACGTGACATCTTGTATTTGCACTGCGGATGACTGCACACAACAACATGACGCACAGTATTATTGATACGCACAGTATAACAAGTATTTCGGAATTAATGTTGATGGCAACATCGTTCGCAAGCACACATCCACGGACTTCAAAATGATATTTCAACAACGGTGGGAGCTAAACTCATATTGGTTAGTTGATCACCTGAATTTTACAAGGTGAAGCGGAATCGCAATAGTACTGATCGATGATAATCGGATTCTTAACATTATGAACAACTATGTCTTCAAATATGATATTTCGTGCATAGCCAGAACCGCCCTGTATATTTACAAAAGCATGAATTCTGTTATATCAATTACGAACTGCAGTTCATTGCTGTATGAATAGAAATACTTAAAGAAGCCATACACCTGTTAAACCAACCTGCCAAGTCTTGATTCTGGCTCCGTTGGATGTTTCGACAAAAGTGATGTTTTGGACTAGAATGTCATCAATTTTGGCTTCTTCTCCATTCTTTCCCAGACTTCCAATGCTGCACAGAAGAAGAAGTACAATTCAGATTTCATCTTTACGGATTGTATTTTCTGCATGATAAGATCCAAAATACTTATCTCACCTGATGCCATGGCCTGGGCCACACTTTATGTTTTTGATATTAATAGTAGATGAGCCCGACGAAATGGAAATGCAATCATCCCCTGATATACAGTATTTATAATCATAGTTAGCAGAACCTTTGATGTTTATTATGCGTTTGCCAATCTGAACATTAACTAAGTGAAATTAAGATTTGCACTTATAGCAGCTGAGGGGAGATAGATATACGCTAGATGGATATTGACTGATTTATTATTAAGAAAATGGTAATATGGGAATAAACAAATTAACGCAAACCAGTGAAATCACTAACTTCTAACCTGTCTGGATGACACAGTTGTTTATTTGGGCATTTTTAACTCTTTGTAAATGAATACCATCAGTGTTTGGGCTTTGTTCAGGAGCTTGTATCTGAAGCCCGTTTAATTGGATATCAGAAGAGTCGACCACTATGAGATGCATTCGTTGGCTATTGACAAATTGCAAATTTTTTATCAAAACATTTGAACATCTACTAATAGTCATTGCCTGCAAGACCAACCCAAAATCCAAACCACCGGATGAGCACAGCCTTGAATTAAAACTTACAGAAAGATTAAAAAAACCGTCTATAACAAGTTGATCATTGCGTCTTTTTTCAAGCAAATAAACAAGGTAATCAGGATAAGATTGCCGGCTGGAAACAAACCGGTGGAGCCGCATCCAAGCAACCCTGCACACAAGAAATTTGACGTCATTAATATAAATTGAAGGAGCCGATTTATACTACTAATCTGTTGTTTCATGGTAAGTGTTGGGTAGGGAAAGATTTTGGATGATGCTTGTGAAAAGGCTAGAGGTGGAGTCGGAGCAGTCGAACGCGGAAGAGATGGAATATTAGAGAGGATTGCGACAGGATTTTGAATGGCGGCTGACCTGGAGGATAAGAGCGGGGGATGGAAGGAGATTGTCAGTGCCATGTGTGCATCGTTTATTGGGCAAATGACTGGCGTGTATTGGGCAAATGACTG
>APFE030362030.1:0-47050 GCA_000404065.3 Pinus taeda
GCCCGTTCCAACAATGATAGTGCCCGAATAGATCTTTCTAATGAGCTATTGTACGCGTCAAACGGAGATCATATGCTAAAGTTACGACCCCGGGAAGTTGATGTACCAACTTACCCCCAAACGGGGCCCACAGTTTGGCGTTTTATCTCCTAGGGTTAGGTTTTGGAATGTTAAGGGTTTTTCATTGTTTCTCAACAATAAATAGGCCTTCGAGCCTCATTGTAAGTCAGTTCAGAGGCATGTAGCCAACACATCTCTTCTCAGAGATAAGCTACCATCGCCCTAGCTAGTTTATTTCCATTTCTGATTGTAAGCATATTTCATTATTTTCCATTAATGAAATGAAGTATTATTTCCGCTGCATATTTTTGTATATGGTTATCTCTGTAATTTGTTGCGTTCCTGCTTAAATCCGGATCAACAATACCTCATCCGTGAAGGGCTTAATGTTGTAGGGAAGGTGACACTGCTAGCTGACACGAAGATCTCGTCCTTGGTGAAGCCACCCGATGGTGTATGTATGTGGATGTGTTGTCGTTAGTAGGTCCAATAACTTAATGAACTTTGTTGAAATGAGGTTCTTTTGGCTCCTATTCTCGATAATGAACTGTGACAGAGAACCTTTCACCCACATCTATGAGTGGAAAAGGTGTTCCCCTGCCTCTTAATCTTCATGCTCATTCCTCTGGATCTTGGTGGTGGCCACGGTGGCATTGGGCTCCATATCAATGATTTGCTTCCCTTTGTCATTCCCCTTGTTGGGTTCTGACTCAGAGTTAGAGCATGCATTTGATTCGGAAGCATTCAACTCGACCACTAGTGACTGCTTGGCCTGACACTCACTTGTGTTGTGAGTAGAGCTCGTATGAAACTCACACCATTTTCCCATGTCCTTCTTTGTTTTCGTGGTGTTGTTCTTTTTTTGCAGATTCGGTGGGTTGTCCTGGGTCACCTTTCCTTCGCTTTGGCCTTTTCTCTATGGTTTGGGGGAACCTTCTCCTTGCTTCAGATTCATAGATCCAAATTCTCTCTTCTTCTGTTTAAACTTCTGCTCAACCTTGACAGCGTATCAGTATGCCATATAGAGTGAGGAGATGTCCAGGAACTTTATTTCGTCCTAGATGTACTTGTGTAGAAAACCATGGTACTTGAGTACCAAATGATGCCCATAATCCTTGATACCCAAATTCATGTGGAGGGTATGGAAAACATTTGTGAATTCTGGCACATCTTGGTCGCTTCCCTGCCGTAGTGTGGTCCACTTTATGTATTTGTCTTCATAGCTCCCAACATGGTAATATTGTTCCTTGATGGCATCTCGAAAAGAATCCCAAGTCAGTGTGGATGAAAATAATGAGGATTCCCTCTCATCCTTTTGTTCATAGTAGGTTTCCCACTAGTCCTTGACATGTGGGGAAGCTTTGAGAAGTGCAAAAGTAATCTTTTCCCGATTTGAAAAGTCATGAATTGAAAATATCCTTCCAACAGATTCAAATATTTATCTATGACGTCTGCATCTATTTGGCCCTCAAATTTTGGAATATCGAAGTTAACTTGTACCTTAAAAGGGGTAGTGCCTCCAGAGTGGCTTCTGAATGAAGATGTGTCCCCTGTGGATAGCCGTCGAAGGATCTTGACAAATTTCTCCATCATCGCGTTCCTTTGTCACTCGAGGGATTCCTTGAGCAATATTTTGGAAGGATCTTGTACCCCCTCATCTTTATTTTCTTCCACCATGGGAGGCCATCGTGGTTTGCGAGGCTGGCCTTGCAAAGGTTCAACCAGATCGAGCCCTAACTCCTTATATCCTGACCTCATTGGGGACATGCCAAAAAAAAGAGAAAAAGCATTCCGCTCTCATACCACTAATCCTAACTTAAACAGGAACACAACAAATTACACATATAACCATAAATAAAGAAATGCAATAGAAATAACACTTCATTTCATTAATATTAGAACACTTAAATATGCTTACAAACATAATTGAAATAAACTAGTTCAGGCGATGGCAGCTTATCTCTGAGAAGAGATGTGGTGGCTACATGCCTTTGAACTGTGTTACAATGAGGCTCAAAGTCCTATTATTATTATTGAGAAACAATGGAAAACCCCAAACATCCAAAATCCTAATTCTAGGAGATAAAGTGCCAAAACTATGGGCCCCAATTAGGTAAATTGGTACATCAACTTCCCGGGGTCGTAACTTTGGCATACAATCTCCATTTGGCTATCATAATACCTCGTTTCAAATATCTTGAAGAGGAGGTCGAAAAAAACTAACAAGCCCATTTGGGATGTTTTTGGTCTCTCCCTTTTCCCTAAAAACATCGTTTAGGGCCTCAAAACGGCTCCAAAATTTTATGACCAAAAAAACTGCCAAAAATAGTAAATTTTGCTACAATTAAGAAAACAAAATAAATGAAAGAGACAATGTTGAGGGTATAAGTGGAATAGGTAGGTGGCCACCATTATCCACCGAGATCACCATGAGTCCCCATAAACTTGACCAAAATTTATCGACAAATCAAGAATCTCAATAAAAAATAATATATGTGGGCAACCCAAAATGCACCCATACATTTTGAAAGAACATATGTGTAGTCTGTTTATCTGTAACCTCCTTCTTACAAGGCATCAAAATACACATTTTTCTGAAATGATCCAAAACAACATAAATATAATCATGACCTTTCCTAGACATAGGTAGCCCTCCCACAAAATCCATAGAAACACTTTCCCAAGGATGGGAAGGAACATGAAGTGGAGTATACAATCCCAACTTTCTGTTTCTATGCTTACTAGTAGCACACAAAGAACATCCTCTTACATATCGTGACACACTTTAATTCATATGAGGGAAATAAAAATACGTTTGTAATTGTGCCTTGTCTTTCCTACACAAGTGTCCAACAATAAGAGAAGTATGCGCTTCCCTTATGATGTTTATTCTTTCACCCCATGGAATACATAGCTTGCCAATATGATACACTAATTTATCATGAACTGATAATCTAATTCCTCTACTTGGTTTCTTTGACACAAAGTTGCATATACATCCTTAAAATCTTCATCTAAAGCATATTGTTAAACATAGCTCTCATGCATGATAGAATTATGCTTAAGAATAATGGATGCACTAACAATTGGTCTAGATAACATATCAAAAATTTGTTATAGATACCTTTATTATACCTTATTACCAAGTGGAATTGTTGTAAGAAACCCATCCATCTGAAATGCCTTACTTGTTGTAGCTTGTTTTGTGATTGCAAGTATTGAAAAGGTTGATGGTCAATGTGAAAGATTGTTTCCTTACCGATCAGATAATGTTTCCATTTCATCACACTTCACACCAAAGCATACAACTCTTTGTCATATGTTGGACAATTATTCATTGCACTGGTAAAAGTTTCAGAATGACAATAGATAGGCTTACCATTTTGCATCAAAATTGCTCCCATGGCATAATCGCTTGCATTAGTTTGTATCTCAAATGACTGCTTAAGATCTAGAAGTGCAAGAAATGGTGTTGTAATGATTTTCTCTTTCAATGCATCGAAGGCTTTCAGTTGCTTTCCTCCTCATCACAGACCTATTTCATACTTTTCAAAGCATGTAATGGAGCTGCAATTGATGAGAAGTTAGAAATGAACTTTCTCCAATATTGGGATGCTCCCAAGAAGCTTCTAACCTATGTTACATTATTGGGTTTATGCCAATTGAAAATGACTTCGACCTTTGAGGGATCAATCTTCAATTCACCCCCTCCAACAATATGAGCCAAATATACTAACGTGGTTTTCCCAAATTCACATTTAGACATCTTCAAAAACAACTTTTCTTTCCTTAAGACATCTAGAAGTTGCCTAACATGCTTGACATGCTCTTCATGAGTCTTGCTGAAAATCAGTATATCATTTAAGTAAACTATCACAAAATCATCAGGAAATGGTCCTAAAACATCATTCATACCTCTCATGAATGTTCCAAGAGAATCACAAAGTCAAAATGGCATAACCAACCATTCAAACAAACCTTGCTTCATTTTGAAAGTTGTCTTTAAATATCACCTTCAGCAACCCTAATCTGGTGATAACTGTTAGCTCTGCTATGCAGCGCTGACTTTCTAAGATCATAGAGGAGTTCTGGTCTGCGTGATGGTGTGTTCAAAGGGGCCACTCATGGGTCATTTTCCCTTTTCCTTCTATCCCGCTTCTTCTTTGCCACTACCATTTCTCTATTTTTCTTCTAAACCCGACAGATTAACCCCCTTTGGCCTTAGCCCTAAGCGCAAAGCCAAAACCCACCATGTAACCTCACCATACGCCCTCATGCGCTCATAAACCCCTCATTGTTTCCCCACCATTGATCTTCCCTGCCAATCCAACGACTCTCATCACATCTGATAAAGGTGACCCACTTCGCCACTCTCTGCTATCAGATCATCCCTGCCAAGATATAATGGTTTTCACTCTTATCGCACGAGCAACTTAATCGAATGATAGCACATGATGAGAGCGGTTTTTTTTCTCATCTGCCACTATGTGTCGATTGCAGAATGGAATCGTGTGACTTTGGGCTTTTACTGCTTAACGCTCAAAAGTGGTGCGATGAATACCATTACCGCTTGTCAATACCACCCGCCCATTAAACGTTCGTGTAGCTTCACTTTCTGATGACTGTCTGATCTGTCCACCGAAGATCCAATGGCCCTAACGCATCTCGCTCTCACCTCGGTCGATAGCCTCCATCAAGTCATCTCCGCCATTCATTTTCTCGATCTGACGGTCATCCTTCCCTCTCATCCCGACTTTCTGATTGCCCATGCATTCCACGTCCTTGACCACTTTGTTTCCCGAAGAATAAGATGATCAACTCCGCCATTATCAGTCACTATCAGACCCCCAACAACCATATTTAAGAGAAAGCATGGCCAAGGGAGAAAAGGACAAGCATGACCCTGTAACTGAATTTATTAGTTATGGAACTCCACAGGTACAAGCACTCCAACAGCCTAAAAGGACAACACAACACCTGGACAAATCAGATTTATCCACTGAAGTAAGAAAACATGTTTAGAGACTCCATCAGGCAGTTAAATGTAGTTGTTGGTCAATTATGACCCCTCCATACCTAAATGGCCAAGTGCCATAGCATTGTAAACTTATAAATACCCAGAAGAAAGATGTAATCAAGGTTGGCATTTGATGTAAGGTTCAACTTCTGGAGACTGTAGATATTTTGTCACTTGCAGCGTCTCGTCTTCATTTTTAGCTAATACAAGCTTCTTTTGCTGTTAACTACTCACTCTCCAATTCCCTTTGTTCCAAGCTTGTACCTGATATGCTCTGTTCTTGAGCTCTTAATGTTTAGAACTAGATAATTGTCATCTTATCTCCGTGTTAAAATCTTGTATGCATCATTGAATGGGTTACCCAGGTTTCTTTCTATCTAATGCAAGAGAACTGTCATCCTATCTTGGCATTAGTAGATTAGATTTACAGGTTTCTTTACTAGTTGTAACCGACCATCACATGGTCTTGTGCATCTGTGGTGTGGTTAGTATTCTCCACATTCATCTAATCTCTAAACTGTGAGCATTGGTGGTCTAAAGCCTTGTAGTTTGAGGGTGTTCACGCATGTCTGGAGTGAAATAAAGCAGAAGTGGTTATCTGGCTTGAACAAACCATCATTCCTTCCATTAAACCTGCAACAATAGTTGAATTTATATGTTACCAGGCATCTCCAAGCTAAAACGTAGGAGAGTTTCTTGGAATCCTAACATAATTGGCGTCGTTGCCGGGGAGAGGAGATTGAAGCATAGCTTCCCTGGGAGAACAACACAGATCCAGCTTTGATGATAGAGAAAGTCTGAACACATTTTTGGTTGTAATCATCTATCTGGCGACTTTACTGGAGGACCAACCTTTTGGTGACTCCACATTACAGTTCTGGCTCAGTTTGTGAGACATACTCAGAGAAACCCTCAGAAATCACCAACTGACCCAGTGCCTGACCCTGAGAAGATTTTCAAGCAAAGCAAGATATCACAAAAAGGAGCACTAGGATCATGTAAGCCTAAACAATCTTATGTATCTCTGCAAGAAGGGCTTGTAACTGAGCATATACATGTTGAAAATATAGAGCCTAGCTTTGCCAGTGAAGAAATATTTCCAGAGATTCATAAGGCTCCTTGTTCAATAAGTTCCCCTTTGGATCTCAATCCAAAGAAAACCTCCCCTATAGTCCATCCTATTCTGTTATCCTTGTTAGTAATTTCTGAGCTCCCTACCTTCCAAACTGCCAGTACTTTTCCATCTATTGTAGTCATGGCAGGCCCAGAAGCACCTACCAAAATGGAAAGAATCATAGCTTCTAGGTATGGACCCCTAGTTTTGCATGTTCCTTTAAATGCCATGCCTGCAGAAGAATATCAGAAATACATGCCTAAGTTCATTGGTATAGAGGGAGTAATATCTAAAGAACACCTTGAGTGAACTTGTAAAGAGTGAGGCCTTTAGGAAGCCCACTCTTGATGCCCTTGAGCTGAAATCCACAAAAGCATCCAATGACTATGTGAATTTACAAGATGATAAGCCTGCAGTTGTGCTTATCCCAATGACTGAACCTGATGATGATAATTCTCCATCATTTTATGTCTCCTTGACCATTCATGACAAAATCCTCCATAACTGTCTGCTAGACACAGGCGCAAGCCATAATCTGATGCCCAAAACTGTCATGGAATAGCTAGGCCTTGACATAACCAGACTTTATCATGATTTATTCTCCTTTGATTCAAGGAAGGTGAAATGTTTGGGGTTGATCAAAGATTTAGCTATCACCCTAACTTAGCTGCCCATGAAGAGCATGATGATGGATATTGTAGTAGCAGATGTCCCCCCTAAGTTTGGTATGCCACTTTCCAAAGGGTGGATTAAAAGGTTAGGTGGGACATTGCAAAATGACTTATCTTATGCCGCGGTCCCAGTTTTTGGAGGAGAAAGCAGAAGACTATACAGGGAAACCCAACTGGCCTATATCACCAGTGATGAGAAGAATCCCAATAATCATCCCATTTACATTGTGGACACTGATTTTGGAGCATGTATTCTCCAAATTGAAGAATCCCAGAGGGCCTTGGTGTAGATCAAGAAACCAGTATGCCAGGCCATGGAAAAGGTAATGAAAAAAGCTTGGGATATGTTCTTTGATGGAGCATGTTCAAAAGAAAGCACACATCTATCTTTTAAGCTGAGTTTTCAGGTCACCAACAATATAGCGGAGTATGAGGCTCTGATATTGGGCTTAAAATCTGCTAAATACAGAGGGATCAGAGACATCAAGGTGTTTGGAGATCCCGATCTCATCATTCAACAAGTGAACAAAACATTCCAAGCAAGGCACCCAAGGCTGAAAGTGTAAAGAGATGAGGTATGGAGACTCAAAGATGCTTTTGATAGTTTTTTTATCTCATATATCCCTAGAGTCAAAAATCACCTTGCTGATTCCCTTGATGTGTCTGCCAACATGTTCATCCCTCCCATGGCCCCTAGATTGGTTTATGAATTCCAAATAAAATATAGACCATCCTTGCCTGATAATGTCCACCACTGGAAAGTCTTTGAGGATGATGATGATGTAAATAGGTTTCTGCAAGTCATTGATGAATTCTCTGAAATGCAAATTGATCAAGAGAATGAAACCTTGGAGGAATGTCCCCAATCCTAGCTAAGAAAAAAAATTGGCCGATACAATATTGTACAGTTGCCTAGCAATCATATACCTAAAGGGTTGGTGCCACTAATGAAGTTTTTTGACCATAATGATGTGCCTCGTAAGGTTACTCAAAAATAAGATCAGTCTGCAGTCCATAGGCATAACATAGGGAGTCTAGATCATCCAAAGTATATAAATCTATCCACCCATTTGTCTGCTGCCAAAAATTCTGAGTACTGCACCTTAATGAAGCAATTTGCTGATGTCTTTGCCTAGGAATACAGTGACCTTAAAACTTATGACAAAAATGTCATCCAGCATAAGATCCCATTGGAGAAAGAGCAGCCAAGTATTGCATTCATGAAAACTTGCTGTATTGGAGGGATCCATCTAGAATCCTTTTAAGATGTCTAGACAAAGAGACGCCTGAGGAGGTCATGCATAAGTTTCATTCCAGCATTTGTGGAGGACATCACTATTGGAAAACCACAACCCACAAGATCCTCAGAGCTGGGTATTATTGGCCCACCTTGTTTTCTGATGTCTTTTCATTTGTAAGATCTTGTGACAAGTGCTAGAGGTTTGAAGGAAAACAGCATTTGAAGTCTTTACCTTGAAGCCAATACATGCCAATGGCCCTTTCCAGTAGTGGGGCTTGGATTTCATAGGGGAAATAAATCCACATTCCAGTGGCTAGCACATATGGATCTTAGTAGCCACTGAATACTTCACTAAATGGATTGAGGCCATCCCTACTAGGAAAGTTGATCACCATGTGGTCATGAAGTTTTTGACGAAAAACATCTTCACCAGGTTTGGATGTCCACACAAATTGGTTACAGACAATGCAACAGCCTTCAGGGAAAAAGAGTTGGGGGACATGTATGACTCAATGGGCATTAAGCTAGTTCATTCCACCTCATATTACCCTCAAGGTAACGGTCTAGCAGAATCATCCAACAAGAGCCCGATAAGGATAATCAAAAAGCTATTGGAAGACAACAAGAGGAACTGGTATTCCAAACTGAAATTTACATTGTGGCCTAACAGGGTAACCACCAAGAAATCCACAGGGAATTCTTCGTTCAAGCTGGTGTATGGCACTGATGCTGTATTCCCAATCCATTTAACCCTCCCTGTGGAAAAGTTATTACAGGAAGAATAGAATGAGGAAAATGATATGGCAAAGAGGATTAGTGACTTGGCTAAAGTACATCAGATCAGAGATCAACTGATTGAAAAGTCTGTAGCACATCAAAAGAGAATCAAGGAGGCTTTTGACAGAAAGGCAAATATGGACAATTTTTAGATTGGAGACTTAGTTCTTAAATGGGATGCACTAAAGGAAAAGAAAGACAATCATGGGAAGTTTGATGCTTTGTGGATCAGACCTTTTATCATTGCTCAGATCCAGGGGAACAATACTTTCATGCTGCAAAGTATGAAAGGAGAAACAGTTTTTGATTGCCCAGTCAATGGGCGGTTTTTGAAGTTTTATGTTGTTTAAGGCTTTCAAGCCTCAACATTGTAAATATGTTTCTTTTTACAAGGTTTAGTGTAGGTTTAATTAGACTCCATGCCCAATGAAACACTAGGAATTATTGTTGATCTTGTTTTTGTATGAAAGGCAGTGGTCTACGGTTCTTGAAACCTCGCAGGGAGGCTTTCATCCCCAGAAGGAGCTAATGTTAGCTCTGCTATGCAGCGCCGAATTTCTAAGATCATAGAGGAGTTCCAGTCTGCGTGATGGTGTGTTCAAAGGGGCCCCTCATGGGTCATTTTCCCTTTTCCTTCTATGCTGCTTCCTCTCCGCCACCTCCATTTCTTTATTTTTCTTCTAAACTCGACAGATTAACCCCCTTTGGCCTTAGGCCCAAGCGTAAAGCCAAAACCCACCATGGAACCTCACCCATACGCCCTCACGTGCTCATAAAACCCTCATCATTTCCCTGCCATTGATCTTCCCCGCTAATCCAACAACTCTCATCACATCTGATAAAGGTGACCCACTCTGCCACTCTCTGCCGTCAGATCATCCCTGCCAAGATTTGATGGTTTTCGCTCTTATCGCGCTAGTAACTTAATCGAATGATAATGCTCGATGAGAGCGGTTTTTCTCTCTCATCTGCTGCAACGTGTCGATCATTGAATGGAATGCATAACTCTGGGCTTTTACCACTTAACGCCCGAAAGCGATGCGATGAATAACATTACTGCTTGTCAATATCGCCTGCCCGTTAAGCGTTCGTGCAGCTTCACTTCCCGATGACCATACGATATGTCTGCCAAAGATCCAACGACCCCATCTCATCCTGCTCTCACCTTGGCTGATAGCCTCTGTCGAGTCATCTACGCCGTTCATTTTCTCGATCCGATGGTCATCCTTCCCTCTCATCCTGACTATCCGATTGCCCATGCGCTCCACGTCCTTGACCACTCTGTTGCCCGAAGAAGAAGATTATTAGCTTTGCCATTATCAATCACTATCAGACCCCCAACACCCATATTTAACAGAAAGCATGGCCAAGGGAGAAAATAACAAGCACGACCCTGTAACTGAATTTATCAGTTATGGAACTCCACAGGTACGAGGACTCCTACAGCCTAAAAGGACAACACAACACCTGGACAAATCAGATTTATCAACTGAAGCAAGAAAACATGTTCAGAGACTCCATCAGGTAGTTAAATGCAGTTGGTGGTCAATTATCACCCCTCCATACCTAAATGGCCAAGTGCCATAGCATTGTAAACTTATAAATACCCAGAAGAAAGATGTAATCAAGGTTGGCATTTGATGTAAGGTTCAACTTCTGGATATTGTAGATATTTTGTCACTTACAGTGTCTCGTCCTCATTTTCAACTAATACAAGCTTCGTTTGCTATTAACTTCTCACTCTCCATTTCCCTCTGTTCCAAGCTTGTACCTGATATGCTGTGTTCTTGAGCTCTTGATGTTTAGCACTAGATAATTGTCATCTTATCTCTATGTTAAAATCTTGTATGCATCATTGAATGGGTTACCTAGGTTTCTTTCTATCTAATGCAAGAGAGCTATCATCCTATCTTGGCATTGGTAGATTATATTTACAGGTTTCTTTACTAGTTGCAGTCGGCTATCACATGGTCTTGTGCATCTACTAGTGTGGTTAGTATTCTCCACATTCATCTAATCTCTAAATTGTGAGCATTGGTGGTGTAAAGCCTTGTAGTCTGAGGGTGTTCACGTATATCTAGAGTGAAACAAAGTAGAAGTGGTTATCTAGCTTGAACAAGCCATCATTCCTTCCATTAAACCTGCAACAATAGTTGAATTTATATGTTACCAGGTATCTTCGAGCTATAACCTAGGAGAGTTTCTTGGAATCCTAACAATAACCACTTCTCAAGTCAAACTTAGTGAAATAAAAAACATCTTTCAATTGATCAAGAGAATCATCAATACAAGGAAGAGAGGATAATGGTTCTTTACTGTGATTTTGTTCAAGGATCTAAAGTCCACACACATGCGCCATGTACCATCCTTCTTTGGTACCAAAACAATAAGAGACCCACAAGGAGATGTGCTTGGTTTGATGACCCCTCTATCAAACAACTCTTGGATTTGTTTCTTAATTTCTTCTTTTTCCATAACTAACATCCTATACATGCCAATGTTTGGAAGAGGAACATGCTGATGCAATTGTATCTCATGTTGGATTCCTCTTTTGGGAGGCAATCATTCAGATTCCTGAAACATCTTATCATATGCGTTAATAACCTCAATCAAATCAGATTTCATTTTTTCATCACGTCATTGGAAGGCTTGATTTTCAATTTCTTGTGGTGTGCTCTAACAATATACTCAATCCCATATTTAAACAAATGATACCTATTCTCATGATGATGAAATATGGCTTTCCGGTCATATAAGTATGGGCTTCCCAAATCAATCCCACATATTTCAAGTGGTACTACAACATGTTCTACCTCATCAATAAAATTTGCAGTGCTGGAGAATTTAAGTATGCATTTTCTTGTCACTTGCAATTATGCGTTGTCACACACCCAACCCAAAGGATAAGGTTTAGAATGAGGATTTTTTTCCAAAATTAGTTTCTTGACAATGGCCTCTAAAATAAGGTTCACTTGGGATGCACTATCAAACATAGTATGTACTTTGTTATGTTTTTTTATGACCCTAATATGGAAAAACTCAATTCTTTCTTTTTCATTTTGAGTTTCAATGGGCTTGTTAGAAGAACTAGTACTTGCAATAAAATCCTTACCTTTCAATCCCATGGCTGTGATTTTGGTTTCATCTTCGGAATCAGATCCTAAATCATGTTGAGTTGTTACAACAATATTTTGTTTCCCCTTGTTGTTAATATTTTTGGGTCTCAACTTTGGGTGAAGTTTCCAACAATGGTCTTCATCATGGCCTTCTTTTGAACAACGTTTACATGTGGGTTTTTCTCCCACTTTCTCGTCTGAAAAATTCTTTTTACCCTTGCCTCTGACCTTCCCCTTTCCTTTGTATCCACTCTTTAATGGCTTCTTTCTAGTCTCTTGAGGAACATTTTCCCCTCTTGCTTCTAAATGAGTTTCCTATACACAAACTTCATCTAACTTTGTAGGGTTAAACATAAAAATTGTATGCCTCGAGTAACTATGTAAACCACCTATGTATTTAAGGAGAGTGTCTTGAGAGGATAAATCTACACCCAAAAGGAGAGATCTTCTTCTAAAATCTTTGGTATAACTTTGAACACTCATACCTTTTGCTTTTCTAAAGCTTTTCCATTCCGTTATTGTTTTTTGCATATAAGCTAATGGATAAATTTGTCTCCTTAATGCAACTCTGAAGTCATTCCAAGAAGAAATTATCTTACCTATTTTCTTTAAATCCTCTTGATTTTGGTCTCCCACCATATAAGAGCTTCACTTTTCAAATGAAGAAAAGAAACTTGAATCATTGTGGAATCATCATCAATTTGTTGAATCCTCTAATAGAGTTCAAGCTGACAAACCCAATTATCCAATTTCTCAGCATTTGCTTCCCCATTGTAGATATGCAATTCAAATTTGACGTCAATATTTAAGAAATGTGTTTTAACATGTCATTTTGGACTTCTTGGAGGAGTATGTAACAAGGTTGAAGTAGAAGAAGATGAGGATGAAGATGGAGGTGAAGGATAAGGTGGAGGTAGAGGTGGTGGTTTGTTTCCATTTCCTCCATTACCTTTTGGAGGATTTGAGATCTCTCCTTGCAACCTTGTGTTCCTCTCTTCAAATAGAACTTTCACCATTTCAGACATTTCAAAGAAAGATTTTCAGAAAGTTCTATCATCCTCAGCTTGAGGTGAATGTTTCCTCCTTGAACCAACTTGAGAACTTGGCTCCACAACAACTCCTTCTCCTCTTTTGAGCTTCAACCTTGTAAGCATCAAAAATCACTTGCAAAAAAAATCAAACCTTCAAAATATCCTTGAGCTCTAATACCAAACCGATCTATATTTAAAACTTGAAGGTTTTTGGAAAATTTGCAGGTAATGTCTTTATGTCTTTTAGGCAATCGATAAATTTTCAAAAGTACATAAATTAATGGTTTTTAAACTCAGTTTGAAACATAAAAATAGAGACAAATATACCATACACAATAACACAAGACGACAAAATGATAAAGGAGTTCACCCCTTCTGGGTTGCATCTCATGGTCCAACTTCCCATGTTGGGCTGCTTTCATTAAGTGCTCAAATATATGATTTCATGGATTTACAATGCCCAAAATGAAAAAATAATGTCTCCAATGGCTCCAGAAGAGCCAAAATCCCTAAGATGGGCTCTTGTTGGGATCAAATCGGCCAAAATATTACAAAGTTATGGCTCATATAAGTTTTGCTACTAATTGATCGACAAACTGAAAATTATGGCTAACCATTGTACATTTTTCATCATTCTGGAGACCGATGAGCAACAATTTCGCCTGACACTGGTGGCATTCATGGTGTAAATGCTGCATTTTGTCAAATGATTAGTTTTCCCAATAACGCCTAAGTGCTAAAAAATTTGCCTCTGCTCCTAGTCACGTAGTGCATATGGCTAGGGGTTCAGGCTAACCACACCCTTGTCACTCTACACCTTCTATCGTTGGGCATGGTCACATTAATGCCCATGAGGCCAAGGGTTGGTCCCCATAACTACACACCTGTTGAGGTCCTGTGTGATGGTTATGACCTCGGATGGGGCTAGGCCCCGTGCCCCTTGGTCATTGCTTTGCCGTGGTCACGTGGGGTGTGCGATGACTAGGGGCCAGGGCTTGGTCTTGACCCCTTCCCCCAACCGCATTCGCCATAAACTTTAACATAAAGTTGGGACACATATATGTTACGAAACATGTGGGTGGTGTAGTGGTAGAGATTTGTGGTGTTAGCTGAGAGTTTGGGGGTTCGATCACACCTGGATTGTAGGACAACCCCATAAATTTTTATTGCACCCTGGAGGTGCCATGTGGCAACCTCTAGTTGGGCCACGTGGCATCCTCTCACTGGTCCACATAAAATCCCATCATCTAATGAAATTTGACCATACAAACAAACCACAAGAGGACCTTTGTCATCACCTGAATGGCCTGATGGTACACCCAGTCAGCGTGGTCACTCAACTATATGAATTGCCCAGTCAGTAGTCTAGCTAGCAACATGCCAAATTTTTACCTGTTTAAGAAAATAATTAGAACATGATATCGTGAGCATACGATGTTGGTTTTGAGTGATTCAAGTTGTGTTGGATTCAAGACGACGAGCCCTACGTTTTGGCACTAGTTTCAAGCACTTTTGAACACTTTCATTTTTGAGCACTTTACTAATCCCATTAGGGGAACTTTGAGGTCTAAAATGGGCCTCCTAAGGAAATTAAAAAATAATAGTGGAAATAATAAAATAAGATTATATTACATCATCACATTTCAGAGGGAAAAAAAAAAAAACTATTTTTCAACTCGTATTTTCAACTTATCTCATTATGGGTTTACTCAAATTTCAAGCAGAAACACTCATTGGATGAAAAATTTGATTCCCCATCCAAGGAGTACCCATGTTACATTCATTCTATGGACCCTACTACACGAAAAATAAGTAATACAAGAAAAATGTGATTCCAATCATGTTGATTCATGTATTTCACAATTTTCATGCAACGAGGTCCATTGAAAGTATGCAACATGCATACTCCTTGATGAAGAATTAAATTTTGCATCCAACGAGTACTCCCGCTCAAAATTTGAGTAAACCCTCAGGGAGATAAGTTAAAAATATGAGTTGAAAAAGTAGTTTTATCATTTTATCATTTTTTAATATTTTTGTTTTTTTACTCCAAAAATGGTGAATCACCCCCATGGTTGACATCATCATCTTGAATCCTATTAGTTATTATAAATTTTATTTTGGTTGTACATTTTTCTTAGGAGGCCCATTTTAGACCTCAAAAGTCCCCTAATGACTACATCACCAAATTTTGTTTGAAATACCATCAAGTCGAAGAGCTTGATGAGACAATTCCATTGCAATTCGAATAGTGTAAAACCAAGTTCGTATGAGGAAGTTATCATAGTTTGAAGAATGTTGACTATTCAACCAAAAAGTCAAAGTCAACATGGAAATATGACACTTGGTAGCTGACATGGCAGAAATATGAATAATGACATGGCATCATATGGGATTGACACATGGCATAGAGTAGGTTAACTAGGTAGATGCTATCAAACTATGAAATTAGTTACCAAATCAGATACTATGAAATTATGTTGCCTCGTATGTAATTAGATGCTACAAAGCTATGAAATCTTCTACGAAATCAGATTCCACATATGATATATTAAATATTTTGGCAACTGATAATGATCACATGGGTTTCATATTACATTGGTCATTGGGTATATTATATTAAATGTGTTAGTTATGATACCATATACTATACCATGTTATGATTTGTTCATCGATACATATTCTTGACCACATGGGCAAAGTATGTAGCGATATATGGTTGTTGTAACCACATCAAAAACACATCGTCTGAATTTTAATATGGTGGACATTTTAATGCCTAGTTTTAAACCATTAAATATGTGGACCAACGACTACTGAATACGCCAAGATCACAATTGATTCAATTTATATCGGCCGATGGTTTACAATATATGCGTCAAGGATAGTTACAACACTATGCCATATATAATTTATGGTTGTAAAGTGTTTTAACATATGGTTTGTTTCTTAATAAAAATATACCATTTTTATATGTGTTGGACTGTAACCCCCATATACTTGACTCTGGGGTGTAGACCCTCAAAATCTATATAATGTAAAATGAATTGCCAATGCATCACAAATTTGCAATTGTGTAGAAAGGCTACACCCTTGCCATTGTGTAGTGTGGTTATTTCTGTTTATGTGATAAGTCATAGAAATTTTTGCCCTTTTGGAAAATTTCGAAAGGAGAGTTTTTGTGGAGGGTTTTTAGAGCCTTTTGAGAATCTATAGAGTAAAGAGTCAACTTTGGAGATTGGGGATTTGATGTAATTTCAATCATTTTGCATCATAATTGAAGAGGCCACTCCATTAGAAGTAGACCCAAATATGTAGTCCATAATGGGTGAACTTCGTTATCAATCTCATTTGTGTGCTTTTTGTTATTTGTAGTTGTTGATTCAATGTATATTGACCGATGGTTTACGATATATGCGTCGACGATAGTTACAACAATATGCCATATATAATTTATGTTATCATATTTTTAATAGATTTTGTCAAGCTTGGTATTTCATATTCAATTTTTAAGCCTGATAAATCATAGGCTCATGATAAAATATCCTAATCAATGATTACTAAGGCTAAGCTTAAAAAGGGGGAATGTGAACTTGAAGCTTACAATCTTAAAATTGGTTCAAGAAGCTTGAATCAAAGTGGAGAGATATCTTCACCAAGACGAGAAACATAGTTACTGATAAAACGAGAAAATTACCCAGTACCATTTTTTTGAGGTAGCAAAAAATCACTCGATTTTGAAAAGTGGTGATGTAGAATACACCTTTTTCTTCGAGCATATTTTTGGCACTTTAAATCTTCTTATGTATGTCAAGTGTGAACAATTTTTTTAAATGTTAGTGATTTTCATGCTGATTTTAGAAAGTGTTGATGCAATATCAATGCATTTTTTTAGAGGGCTTATTTTTTACATTTTAACTTTTTTTATGCATCAAATATGAACATTGGTTTTTTGTTAGTGATTTTCATCTTCATTTTGAAAAGTGTTGATGCAACATCAACCCTTTTTGTTTAGAGGACTTATTTTTTACACTTTAAATTTTGTAATGTATTAAGTGTGGATACTTTTTTAAAATGTTGGTGCTTTTCAAGTTGGTAATAAAACATAAAAATAAAATAAAAAAACATGACAAAAAAAATCAAACATAAAAAAATATAAAAAAGAAAAAAAAAACTATA
The DNA here is from genome assembly GCA_000404065.3 of Pinus taeda. NCBI lineage: Eukaryota > Viridiplantae > Streptophyta > Pinopsida > Pinales > Pinaceae > Pinus > Pinus taeda. The sequence goes on from APFE030362030.1 coordinate 17,206, forward strand.
AAAATGTAGAAAAAACCAAAATTAACTTGTAAAAATAAGAAATTAAAAAAAAAGGAAAATATTTCAAAAAAGCATATAATTTAAGGGAAAAAGAAAAAAATTAATCAAAAGAAAAATCTAAAACATTTTTAATTTTTTTAAATGAAAAAAAATTCTCGTGGCCCAACAGGCACCAGGTGGCGGTGGCCAATTCCGAGAATCGATCCCTGCCACCTTGGGCTGGTTGGGCCGCGGGGTGAGTGGGTAGGAAGATGCATGCAACTCCCTCCACCTTGCCCAACCGACCCAAGGGTGGCAAGAGGCTGATTCCCAGAATTGGACCCTTGCCACCTCAGGCCGGTTGGGCTACCTGGTGGGCAGGGAGGGTTTTATTTTATTTTATTTTAATTTGTTTTAAATTAAATATATTTATTTTGTCCATTTTTTTTTTTTACTTATTTATTATTATTTTTGTGTTTTTAATTTTTAATTAATGTTATATATATATATATATATATATATATATATATATATATATATATATAATCACATTAAATTAAAATTAAAAAAACAAAAAAATATATAATATATATAATAATAAATATATATATATATATATATAATATATGTATTTATTTTATATTATTATTATTTAACTTAAAAAAATTGTTTTTGTTTTTTTGTTTGTTAATTTAACTTTATTATTCATTAAATTATATGAATTAAGACATTTCCCCATTTTTATTTTTATTTTTTTATATAATTTTTATATTTGATTTTTTTTTTTGTCATATTTTATTTTTTTTGTTATTAATTTTAAATGTTGTGCGTGCGTTTTTTTTTAAATATTTGAATTTTTGTTTTCTTTTTTATTTTTTGTGTGTTTTATTTTTATTCAATATTTGAATTTTGGTTTCTTTGTGTGTGTGTGTGTGTGGTGTTCTATATATATATATAATATATATATATATATATATTGTTGCAGAGTCCACATCGATGCTTATCTATCAACCCGATCCCATTATGTGCAATTTGATAATTGATTTTAAAATTTTCATTATAATGAATCGATTCTACCCCCACACTGTGCCAATTTCATGGTTGGTCTTTAAGTTTTTATTACAGTGGGTCAAGTTCATGTACATTGTGTGTCAATTTGATAGTTGATTTTTAAATTTTTGTTGGAACGTATCAAGTTGTCATAGGCTAGAATTTTAAAATCGCTATACATTTAGTATTTAAAAAAAAAATTACTCTTGGTATAATAACCCTTTCATTCAGGTGTTCATTTTTTAAGTTTTTTTAGTCATAATTTTTTTTTCCATAATGTCATGTTTCAAATATTTTGAAAACTTGAGATTTTTTGTAGTCATAATCTTTGGTTTTAATTCCATGGTTGAAAATTTGTCAAGATTTTAATGCTTTTTCAAAGTCATGATATTTTATCTCTAATGCTACAGTTGAAAGTAGTTATAAGTATTTTCTTAGCACCATGCCTGAAAATTGTTAGAATTTTAAGGTTTTTCAAAGACGTGATATTTTAAATTTAATAATGTCATGCCTAAAAATCATTGGAATTTTAAGGCTTTTCAAAGACGTGATATTTTATCTTTAACGTTATGCTTGAAAATCGTTGGAAATTTAAAGTTTTTTAGAGTCATGATATTTTATTTTTAATGTCATTATTAAAAAATGTTGAAATTTACCTTGGAAAAAAGACGTTATTTCAACATCAACACTTTTCATTTTTAGGGTGTTTTTTGTAGAATTATTTTTTGGCTTTTACTGTTATTTTTAAAAGAAGTTGAAAATGTACCCCCCAAAAAAAATATGTTATTCCAGCATCAACACTTTTCATTTCAACTTGTTTTTTCATTTTTTTTTTGGGTTTCTTGGATAAACTTCTTGTTTTGAGGTAATAATTCTCGTTTGATTGGTAACTATGTTGAAAGAAACCTTTTAACTTTGAGGCGGATTTTCTCGAGGTATTTGCAATGTTGCAATGAAAGGTTGAAGAGATTTATAAAGAAAAACATCTTTAGATAGGAGAAAGTACCAGTCAAGTAAAAAATGAGGGTGATCAACCCCCTCTTCCTCCTTCTCCTCCTCCTTTGAGACCTTTGTTTCCTCCTCATTTGTCACCTCCTTCTTCTTCGTCGCCACTACCATCTCCTCATAAGAAGATTTCTTTGGACAAGCCATTTTTGAAGTTGGATTTTAAGTTCAACTTACCATTGTATAATCATGCACTTAATGAAAAATGATTGGATATTGAATTCAATAGGTAGAATTTCATTGTTGTATTCAACATATTGATGAAGAAGAGGTAAAAATATAGTTGGTGTCTCTTTGACTTGAAGGTACAACTCTATTATCATGGGAAAGTAAGCTTCGATAAGGCAACATAAAGAATGGTAAGCTCATTTCTTGATGGTCTTGGAATGGAAAAATATAAGACAAGGAAAATGACAAAGGCTGCAAATTTTTATTGAAGAATTTAGGAAGAAAGCATTGGATTTGAATATTCTATTACATTCTCTAAAGATGCTTTTAATATATATTGGTGCATTTAATATTTATCTTTGACATACTAATTTGATGTTTAATCCCACTAATTTGGATGAAGTATGTGTACAATCTATGCGTCTTGAGTCAAGGGAAAGAGTGTGTAGAATGATTTTGCGGAGAAGCACCATTCAAGATCGTTGAAGGAAAATCTAAAGGAAAGAGGAAAAGTAAGAAAGTTGAGATAGTGAAGAAAGAAGAGGCAAAGCCAACATGCTCATATTGTAAGAAGGAAGGGCATGATGATGCTCACTATTGGAAGTTGCATCCTAATCAAAGACCTAAGAGGTTTGGAGGTAAAGGAAATAAAAATACCATTGCAAAAACACATCACGTTTGGGATCTGATTTAGGGGATGAAACTCAGGTCGCAATTGTTGAAGTATAAGGTAAAGCATCTGCTCATGCTAGTTCTAGTTCTTGTATTATGCTTCCTAGTGCTGAAAGCAAAAGAAGTGATATTTTTCACGTAACAATGATTATTAAGCATACAATAGTCAATACTCTATTTGATACCAATTCCCAAGTTAATTTGATTTTTAAGGAAATTGTTAAGAAGATAGGATTAGAAACGACACATCACATTGAAACTTTATCCTCTTGTTTGGGTTTGTGATAATGTGAAATTGCAATTGATGAAGCAGTATAAACTGAGATTTTCTATCACTTTGAAATTTATTGGTGAGATTGAGTTAGATGTGGTTCCTATTGATATTTGTGGAATTGTTTTGGGAAACTCTTATTTGTATGTCAGGAAAGCCATATTCTTCAGGTAGGAGAAAAAATATCACCTCACTAAACATGGGGTTGAGTATATTGTAAGAGTGCACATCATGAAGATTATTTTATCACTTGTTGGTACAGGGAAAATGAAATGACTCATTAATGCTAGCAAGAATTTCGTACTTATGGTTGTGAAAACAAACGATATTGGTGAATCTGATGCTTTTAAGGGTCATGATCTATATTATAAGGATGAATTGGTTAAAATCATTTCTAACTATGATGAGGTTTTCATGAGCCTAGACATTTGCCTTCTAAGATGGAGATACAACATGAAATTCAACCACAAGAAGGTGCCCCTCTTCCTAATATTGGAATGTACAAGATTTCTATGATTGAAAGTATAGATATTAAGAATAAAGTTCAAGGGTTGCTTGAGAAGGGAGTCATTGGATCAAGTTCCTCTCAATGTGGATCGCCTATTGTGATGGTACCAAAGAAGGATGATACGTGGAGAATGTGCTTTGACTTCTATGCATTAAATAAGATCACGGTAAATAATCGATACCATCTTCCTCATATCGATGGTTTGTTAGGTCAATTGAAAGATGAATTTTAATTTACTAAGATAGACTTTTGAAGTGGTTATCATTAAATTTGAATTGCAAAAGGTGATGGAAAATTTCTCTCAAAACTATGTAGGGTTTCTTTGAATGGTTAGTGATACCTTTTGGGCTTTGCAGTGCCTTGAAAACTTTTATGCATGTGATGAATGATATTTTTAGGCCATTCATTGATGACTTTGTGATTTTCTATCTAGATGGTATTCTATTGTTTAGTAGAACTTGGGATGAACACGTTTAGCATGTAAGAAAAATATTTGATTCTTTGAAAAACAAGAAGTTGAATGTGAAATTTTTGAAGTGTGAATTTCGCTATAGGTCACAAGTGTACTTGAGTTATATCATAGGGGGTGGTGAATTAAAAATAGATCCCTCCAAGGTTGAATCGATTGTAAATTTCCCAAGCCTACAACAACTATAGAAGTTAGAAGTTTCCTAGGGGTAGTCTAGTATTGGAGGAAATTTATTGCTAGCTTTTCACTCATTGAATCTTCTTTACATGCCTTGAATAGTGTGAAACATGTATACTAGTAGGGAGGCAAGCGATAGAAATCCTTTAATACATTGAAAGAGAATATTAGTACTACACCAGTGTTATCATTTCCAATATTGTAGCAAAATTTTAAGATAGAGACCAATGCAAGTGGATTGGATTTGTCAACTCAAAGATCTCCATTTGAAGTTCATTTTGGGTACTAAGTCTCCATTGGATTTAGTTTTTGGGAAGGATGTTGATTATGATGGAAAGAGATATGAAGATAAGGCCAAAACATTCATACAAGAGATCTAGAGGGTGCATCAAGCAATGTAGGAATAGTTGGAGAAGAGCCAAGCATAGTATACGGCTAGGAATGATAAACATAGGATGGGTAATCATTTCCAAGTTGGTGATCGATTTTGGTTAACCTATATTTGCTATTTAATAGGGGAATGTAAGAAGCTCAAGCCAATATAGTATGGTCCATTTACTATTTTGGAGAAGATTGGTAGTAATGCTTTCCAGTAGGAGTTATCAATGTATATGCAAATTTATTCAATTGTGAATGTGGATAATTTGAAACTGTATGAGCCATTAATGATCATGGATCAGGATTAGAGTGTTCAAGTTCCTTCCATTTATGATTTTTCTCTTGAGTATCTGGATAAGTTTCAAGAAGATGTCATTCTAGACAGGAAGACAAGGACTTCACATCAAGGAGATGTGGAATATATTTGAGTACGTCTTTAGGGAATGAATCCAAGCAAGGCATATTAGATTGAGGTTGGATAGTGAGGGAGTAATACCCTCACCTATCTGCTGAGTAGTTTACCTTTTAGTGGTACAAAATCTTCCTAGCAAGGATGTTGATCCAGGAGGACCTAGGATGGCCTAAAATTCAAAGTCTCCAAAGCTTGATTGAAATGACATCAAGTCGAGGAATTTGATGAGATAATTCCAACACAATTCAAATCATGTAAAACCGAATCCATATGAGGAATTTATTGTAGTTTGAAGATTTTTTACTATTCAACAAACAAGTCAAAGTCAACGTGGTAGTATGATGCATGGCAGAAAGATGAATGATGATGTAGCATGATGTGGAAAAATGTGGTGCTAACACATGGCACAATATAGGTTGACTTGGTAGATGATACAAAACTATGAAATTTGCTACAAAATTAGATGATACGAAATTGTAAAACCTACTACGAAATTTGCTATGAAATAAGATGCTATGAAACTATGAAATCTACAATTAAATTACATGTCGCATATTATATATTAAATATGTTTGCAACCGATAATGATCACATGGGTGTCATATTATGTTGGTCATTAGGTATATTATATTGAATATGTTTTTTACGGTACCATATACCATACCATGTTATGATTGATTCATCGATATATAGTCTTGACCATGTGGGCAGGGTATGTATTGATATATGGTTGTTGTAACCACATCCAAACACACCATCATAAGTTTAATATGGTGGGTATGTTGATGCCTAGGTTTTATGAAAACCATAAAACACATAGAGCAATGAATATCAAATACGCCAAGATCACAAATAATTTGAGGTATATTGGCAGGTGTTTTACGATATACACGCTGATGATAGTTACAACAATATACCATACATAATGTATGGTTGTAAAATGTTTTAACATATGGTTCATTTGTTAACAATAATATACCATTGTTATATGTGTTGGGCCATAACCCTTGTGGGCTCGACCCTCAAGGGCAGACCCTCAAAATATATTTAATGTAAAACGAATTTCCAATCCATCACAAAGTTGTAGTCATGTAGAGAGGCTACGCATTTTCCATTTTGTAATGTGGTTATCATTGTTTATGTGTTAATTCAAAGATTTTTTTTCCCATTTGGAGAATTTCAAAAGGAGAGTTTTTTTGAAGTGTTTTTAAAGTCTTTTGAGAAGCTACAGAGTAAAGAGTCAACCTTGGAGATTGGGGATTTGAAGTAATTTGAGTGATTTTGCATCATAATTGATTATGCCACTTCGTTGGAAATAGACCCGAAGACATAGTCCATACTGGGTGAACTCCATTATTAATCTTGTTTGTGTTCTTTTTGTTATATGTAGTTGTTTATTTATGTTGTCATATTTTTAATAGCTTTTGTCAAGCTTGGTATTTCACATTCAAATTTTAAGCCCTATAAATCATAGGCTTTCTATAAAATATCTTGATCTGACCCAAAGAGGTCCACCATGTTTGGTTTTCTACATCCATGTCCTGAATTGATTTTTTCTTTAAATATTTGGAGATGAAAGTTTCCTTTATGAGAACCATTGCATTCACAATAGTTCTCCTAAAATTTTGTTCCTCTCCTTGGAGTATATTTATATTCCCAGTCAATCCAATTTTCCAACTCATACATTTAGGAAGGGCAAGTGAGATGATTTTGAAGAGAGGTTTACTTCTCATGGACCCTCTGTAGCAGTTGTCCCAACTTCCAATAAGTTCTCAAATATCGCTTGGCATCCTCACTCTACCATTTAGACCTTCAAGAATGTTCTTCCAACTGAATTTTCTTAAGGGGAAATAAAGGAAGAGGTGATTGATTAATTATTGGACAACTCACATTTGGATGCACTTGTTATTCCTCTTTTTGCAAGTTTTCTTCCGTTAATGTTTTTTAATCTTCTAGTACCCAACAAAATATGTCAATTGCAGGGAGGCCATCAAAAATCATGTCCTCAACCATATTTTTGGTTTTCATGGAAATCTATCCAAGAAACGGATAACTTGATAGCCTTTCTTAACCAGGCAATTTGCCTTCCCCCACCCATGAGCATCTGAATCCTCAATGTGAAAAGGAACACAACAAGAGAGGAAAATATCTAGATTGAGAAGAACTGATGGGAAAACTATCCACCCAATTTATCTACCCATTTGCAACCATGAGGAGATATTGAAGAGAGTGTGTCTTCTAGATTGAGCGAGCTAGTTACATTGTAACAACCCTTTTTGTTTCTCCCTCATGTAAATATTTTCGTGTGAAATCGTAAATGAAAAATATAAAAATGAATGGACTAAGAAGAGGACACAGATTAGATCTTGAGAGAAGAATTCACTTTGGAATTTCTCTATGGAAATAATCAAACTCAGTCATTGCATTAAATTTCCACCCATATCCCTTTTGAATTAAAAAGAAAGATATACATGCATTAAAAATTGTGTATAGGCACCTGGGTAAAAGGAAAAGCTAGTGATACTCTTAAAGTTGGTTCTCATAAACATGAAATAGAAAGTCCAAAAGCTAAAAGGAATAGTGTGGATAATACACACTCGATGAGAGACACTTGAAAAAGACACAAGGAAGTTATGCAAAAAACATACAATGAGAAGGAAAAATGAGAGTGTACAAAAGAGGAGACTGCATAAGAGAAGAAAGTGCATGTGTGAACTCAGTAGAGAAAGATCGGAGTAAGCACAGGCGTGGAAGAACACTAAGAAATACAGAGTAATGGAAAATATGTGGTTCTTATTTGTATCCTTTTGTATACCTCTGTGATATGAATGATAAATAATGTTGTTATACGATAACGAGTGGATCAACACTATTAATGACGGAATACCTATCTGTATGTATTTGCAAAGAGATAATTTCTATGATTATTCTCACGGTGTGAGGGATTTGCATGTACCCATGGTTTCCGATACATTTACCATAATTTCATATCTATTTTCATGAGTATGTATCGTTTCTTGATAGACTCAGTTAACTGTTACAATATGTAAATTCCATTTGTTTGACATGCCATGGATATTATGGATCTAAAATTATTTAAATTTTTTGAATGTCTTCACATTGTATAATATATCAGTGGATTTGACATAGCAGATCAAGATCCATTATTTTGTTTAATATGTTGGTGTTGTGTTTGAATTTACTAAGTGATGTTAGCCAGGGATTGGCTTGTTTCATGTCGATACAAGGCATGAGGCTAGATTCATCGATGTACTCTGGCTATGTATATGTTTGGAATTTTGGAATTCAAATGAGGGTTTCATTCTTGATGTGGTTATATATTTGATAAACACTTGACTCTAAGGAAGGATTATTAAGGTCATTGAAATCCTTAAAAATTATAAGTCTTAGTTTCATAGAGAAACATGCTTGTATTTAGGGATGAATAAACCTTTCTACACATGTACAAGAATCTAGATTTTACAAAAACCAAAGAATTTACCCTTATCATATTGATTTTTCATTAATCACATGGTTTATCACCTAATGACAGAGAACAATGCTAATTCGAGCTGCTCCATCCCTGCCAAGTGATATGTATTTCCCTCTTTGGAGACTAGGTGCTATTGACAAAAGGTGTGGGGTGTAACAAAATCTCTTATGTCATCAAGCAACGAAAGGAATGTTTTAATGACATACACAAGCCTTTGGAATTGGCCAATGTGGATGGGTGATGTCGAAATTATGCTGACATGGCACCTTTTTGGTCGTGAAAAATAGTAGTTTGAAAGGGCATGTTAGGATGCCACATGGTGCTAACATGGAGCCTACATGGCTAGGGTTCAAGGTACCATAGAGCTTGAATTCTTGGTGATTTGTTTTAGTGCTACCTTATCAAAGTGACACATAGTTAATAAAAGCTTCCATCGACAGAAGTTGTGGGATGGGAACATCCCTACCACCTAACATGAAATTTTGTGTCATGCCATGGAAGATTAATGTTGAGTGCGACACAATAGCTTAGTTGACAAAGACAGTAGGTAATAAAAGTCACTAGATAGTAAACCTTAACATTGGAAAATGAGAAAATTCACGTCATACCGCGCTAGGCTCAATACAATTCCTATTTCGCTATTGGTCCTAGGTGTGGTGGTGTTCCAGAAATATGTCTATCCTAGGGAAACAAAGTTGTAGGTTGTTGTGTGATAGAAAATCACACATAGACCACCAAATTTTGTATATCATGAAAATGTTGATATTCATGAAGGGACAGGACCTTATGGTACCTATGAACCAGGATGAAGTGGCAATAACCACAAATGAATGACAATGATTGTGTGGGAACCATGTAGGTATTGTTGGCAATGAAGAACTAATCAGGGTGACATGGCATGGCCACATAGGTGACATGTGGGTGCCACTTGGTGATGTCCTACTAATGTGGCATGAGATAATTGAGTTAAACATGAATGAGCATAACTCTCAATCTAAGACTCAGATTGAGATACAATATATATTGTCAAAAATCTATCGTCGAGTTGAACACAATGTTAATTTAAGTATTTTTTGTTTTGTCAAGTTTGGAAAAGGAGAGCTTTTGTAACCCTATATTCATAGTGGGACCATGGAGGTCAGGTCATTTAAAAGTAAAACTTCCCATAGCCTGAGAAAAATCCAAGGGGGTGGGAGGGAGTGTTAATGTGTAGTAACAAAGGACCCCTTTCAACACTTGGATTGAATTAGCCTTAGAAAAGAAAAGAAAGGGACCCTATTAAAAATTACAGTAGCATGTTAAAATTTAATGACTCATTTCTATTTGTTTGTGTATGTGCATGCATGTTGACCCTTAAAAAATGATTATTATATCTATTGATATGATATTTTACTCATTTACTAATTGGCATACTAATCTAAATTGAACGTTTCAACTAGCTTCAACATACTCATTGCAATCATTCCAAGGTTAAAGATGATTATTGAATATGTTTATTGTGATGGATTTCAACTAACAACTATGTGTGTTTAGAAACACATAGAAGACACCAATAAATATAAAGAGAGTAAATAAATGAGCTTTAAAATGACACAATATAGTGTTGATAAAGTCCAAGTTTTCTTGAAATATACATGCAACTCGGTACCTACAAGAAAATCTGATGTAGTTGTTGATCCCGATGCCTTCTTGCAATTTATCACTCTTCCTTTTCCTTCTTGCTCCAAGAATCCAAGTATGCCACACCCTCCAAGAGTGCTCCAAGAAAACTCTAAGTCTCCAAGAGTATGAGAGAGATAGAGAATAATGAGAGAGCTCTAAAATTAAATTGAAAAAGGTTACCAACTAATTCTCAGAAGATTTTTTATGAATGAGGGCTTTATTTTCTCCATTTTCCAATAGTTTCCTTCAATTTCCTCCTCACATGCAAGATGTGGCCTTTCACCTCCCTTTTCTCCTAATTTCCATTATCTTCATAAATAAATGTGCCAAAAATCCCATTTTTCCTTTCCAAAGCCTTAATCATTGCCTTTGCCAATTTCCTTAGCCATAAGAAATCACAAGTGATCCCCATCACTAGTATTTTTCCCAACATTCAGCTTGGAATAAGTGTCCCATCATCCGTGACTATTATTTTTCCTTTATTTACTTTTATTACTTGGATTTTTCAATAGAGCTATTATACACAGAATTTCAAAAGTAATCAAGGAGAGAACTATAAGTGAAGTGTGAACGAACCGAGAAATTTGGGACAAAAAAGTGTACAAGGGGTTGGAGCATGAAATTAAATTTTACAAAAACAACTAGACCACTGATTAAATGTTGGCACTGTAATGAAAATAATTTGTGGAGAGACTATCCACAAAATCCAGTAAACAAAAGGGGCATAGTAAATATATACCAGAAGAATCTACAACCAATGATATTTCCTGTAGCATTTTGAGAATTAATACAACATTAGATTGAAGACAAGTATATCATGAGTTCACTATCGTTGAAGATCAAGGTAAAATTTCTGAGAAAAATGTTTCTTATATTGATAGACCATGGATCTACTTTAAGTTACATTTCCCCTTCCGCAATTGAAAAAAGTGAACTTAAAAATGAAAAATAAAATATACCCTCATTAGTACAACTAGCCATAGGAACAAAAGGGAAAGTAACAAAAGTAAGTAAAGTATTTTTATTTAATTTGAATGGAATGAGCACTCAACTAAGTCTAAATGTTTTATCTTTGGGACCATATGATGTTCTTAGTGGGATGGACTAGTTAGAGTCTCATAAAGTAATTATGAATTGAAGTATTTTGCTTCTATTAATGATGAAGGAGAGGATTGTGTAGTGAAACAAATACCAAGAGCTATTTCTACCTTTCAACTGAAGAAATATGTTCACAATGGTTGTCAAATGTTTGTTGTTCATGTTGAGGACTTAGCTGAAAGAAACCAAAAATCGTTTTTAGAAGACTACCCTAATTTGGAGCAGTATATATAAATATATATTTCCTAAAGAGATACCAAGACTTCTTCCAAGGAGAGATATAGATTTCACTATAATTCTCATTCCTTGAGTAGTTTTGATGTCCAAATCTCCATATAGGATGAGTATCCATGAGTTAATGGATTTGAAGATTCAATTACAATAGTTGCTAGATAACAAGTACATAAGGCAATGTGTGTCTCCTTGGGGTGCACCAATTATATTGTAAACAAGAAAGATGGGACACTTAGACCTTATATTTAGTATAGGCAGCTCAACAAAATGATCATTAAAAAATATATCCTTTGCCCTAGATTAATGACTTGTTTGATCATGTCCAATGAGCATCAATATTTTCAAAAAATGATCTAATGTATGAGTATCATCAAATAAGAATCAAGGATGAAGATATACACAAAACAACATTCATAACAAGATATGGACACTATAAATGTGTGGTGTTTCCATTTGGACTCACTAATTCACCAACAAATTTCATGTGCTTGATGAATAGCATGTTGAGTCCTTTCTTGACAAATTTGTCATAATATTCATAGATGATATTTTGGATTACTGAAAGAGTAAAGAAGAACGTGATCAACACTTGCGTTTTATTCTTCAAACCCTTAGAGAGAAGGAGATATGTGTCAAGTTTAGCATATGCTCATTCTACTAGGAACAAATTCATTGTTTGGGACACGTGGTGTCTAAGGAAAGGATTGTTTTGGATATGGAAAAGATTAGAGCTATTACTAAGTGACTAATATGTAAAGATTTCATTGATGTTAGGTCTATTATGGGAATACCGGGTTATTACAGAAGATTTATAGAATTTTTCTCTAAATTGGAATATCCTATTACTTCTTTACAAAAGAAGGGGACAAAATTTGAATGTAAGAAAAAGTGATAGGATATTTTTGAGAAACTTAAGTAGCTATGAACCACTCCTCCTATTCTGAAATTAGTTGATCCCATTAAATATTTTGTTGTATGAACTGATGCTTGTAAAGAAGGATTGGGAGGTGTTTTAATGCAACAGGGTCATGTAATAACCTATGAGTCTAGGAAATTAAAGAATTGTGAAAAGAACTATGCTACATGTGACCTAGAACTAGAAACCATTATCCATGCTTTAAAAATGTGGAGACATTATCTGATAGGAAGGAAATTTCAGTTAAGGAAAAACAATGTTACCCTCAAATATATTTTTGACCAACCAAACCTAAATGCTAGACAACCTAAATGGTTGGAATTCCTTAGTGAGTACAATTTTGAAATCGTATACATTAAAGGCAAATAAAACAAAATTGTTGATGTCTTGTGAAGAACATTACATCAAATTTTCACAATTTTAGGAACAAGGTGGCAAACATATTTGATTAAAATTATAAAAACAACAACAAGATTTTATGAAGAATACTCGCAAATTAAAAAGAAAATGCAGAAAATTGAGTTGATAAGTGAAGAAGAAAATGTTTTTACTATAAATAATCAATTCTTTTTTTCAAAGATAGAATTTACTTTGCCAATTATCTAAAATTAAATACATTTTCTTTAGACAAATTACATAAGAAACCAACATTTTTCCATCCTAGATATCAAAGATTGACAATTGTGTTGAGGAAGGATTATTATTGGTCTAACATGAAAATAGATACAACCTAATATGTGGCAAGGTTTTAATAGTGCCAAAAAGTGAAGGTTTCTCATGAACACCCAACAAGATTATTGCAACCTTCACCTATTATGGAATGGAAATGGAAAACATATCCATGGACTGTATTAATAGACTGCCAAGAACTACAACCGACATGACTATATCATGGTAGTGGTAGATAAAGTCAACAAGGATACACACTTTATTTTTGTTAGATCTTCCTTTAAGGCTATTAATATAGTATAAATCCTCATGAAAGAGATATTTAGGCTTCATGGAATGCCCAAAACTGTGATTTTAGACCATGATACCAAATTCACTTCAAAGTTTTGGAAGGGATTATTTAAGGAATGGGAACAAAGTTAAAATTTAGTACAACCTATCACCCTCAAACTGATGGTCATATAGAAATAACTAATCATATATTAGAATATATGTTAAGGATGTATGCTATGGATAGATAAACTAGGTGGTAAAACTGCGTTCACTTATTTGTGTTTTCCTATAATAATGGGTACCAAAATTCTTTTAAGGTGAGTCCCTTTGAGGTATTATATGGTAGAATATGCAAAGTACCTCTAAGTTGAGATAATCCTATTGGACAATTGGCATTGTCAAGATGGATGGTGGCATCCAGTGTGTTGGAATTGATGTCAACCAGGTTAGCATTGATGTCAACCAGGCGAGTAGTGATGGAAAATTAATCAAAATTTATGTGTGTGATGTTTTTCAAGATTAAGGGGTGGTCAAAATAATGGAAAATTTTAGGGGCTAATATTTGTAGGTGGGCTAATTTTCCATGATTTTTCTAGAAAAAAGATTCGCCAACTTCCATTTTTTCTAAAAATATTTTGCCCAAATTTTACAATATAAAATTATTTTACCTTAAAAATCACCAACATTATATAGATATTGTATATAAAATCATTATACATTTGAATATTTTACAAATATATCAATAAACATTTCATATTTTTCATATTGGGGACTAGTGAGAATTGCCAATGTCTTTAAACTTCAAGGTAATTTTCCATCCTTAAAATTTTCCATGGTCCAAATTTTGAATGAGTTCTTGCCTCAAAAGTTTATTTCAAAGGCTCCTAGAATTGGTGTGGTTAGATAATGCTCAGAAAGAGATTTCCAACAGTAGGATGAATTCTGCAAATGGCCTCCTGGATCAAGAGTTTTTTCCAGTCAAAGGTCAGTGCCCTAAAGTAAAAGTTGTGGAGCTAATGATTGGGATGACTAGTTTGGAAGATAGATAGTGTTGGAAGAGTAGTTAACGAAGAAGCTAACAAGATATTGGGATGGACATGGGTAGACAACATAGCAGTGGCATGCGTTTATATTGGCTAGCAGAGGTCCCACTTCACAGCTCATTCTGATGGGTTTTCGTTGGATTGTTCAAATCACACGAAAAGGTGATGCTCCAGGATGACATAAACCCGGGCTTGAGTGAACAATCCACAGAGAAACAAAGCAGGAAATTGTTGGGTCTCATAATTGTCATAAATTCCTTGCCTTAATTCTTAGTTTTCATATTATTTTCTATCTTTCTTGTAAATAGGCCATGATAACTTATGTAGTATGGATTATAGTAGTGTTTTATATGAATTTATTATTTTATTATTTTCATGAATGGATTTGACCAATAAAGTTCTATTTACTTACGAATGAATTCTTATATTGGATAGGAATCTGTTGATGCATTGGCATTTGATGTTGCTTCCTAGAATGATCGTAGGAGATTGGTTAGCCTCAGGTTGTTATAGTTTGTTTAGAGCAAATTAGTTAAATAAAAGCTTCCCACCTGATCCTCTAGATGTATTAAGATTTTTGTGGCTTAAATGAGCATCCCCAGTATCTTTAGATTCTCAAGATCGCTCATTATTAGAACTAGACTTTTTGTCCTTATCTTTTATCGACATAATATAAAAACTCGCATTAAGCCTTGAAAGGGGTTGTTCAAGTTGTAATATTATTTTAACATAAGCTCAGACTTGCAAAGAAATTATTTATAATTGGTTATCTATAATTGAGTGGAAGTGCTTATTACTCACAATTAATCTGATGTTCTGATTCTTTTCATAAGGGAGTGAGATTCTGGTGATTTGGGCCCATTCTTGGAAACAACACTATCTTCAATTCAATAATCAAATTAGTGTTTGATTCTCCTATTTCAACTATTTCTCTTTGTGCAATTGTTATTAGTTTCTCGTTTTTTTCTTATTAAATCGAATGCTCTGTTTTGAATAAAATTTATCGAGATTGTTACAAAATAGATTTGTTGTAGTTAATCTGTTAAAAGCATTTTCATTTCTTATCGTTTCGTGTATATTATGATAGATCATTATTTTTCTTTCTTAATTGAATTTGATATTACAATCATGTAGTATTGTTTTTCTACTTTTTAGTTGTTTTTCCCTAAAAAACAACTTGATGTATAGTAAATTGTATTTTGTTGTTTCCTTAGAACCATTTAGAAGTTAATGTTTTGAATGGTTTTCTATAATTAGAAACTGCATGCTAAGTTTATTTCTTTGATATTGCAACTTTTCTTCTCAATAGGATAGCAGTAACTAGTCATACATCATTTCTCTTGCATAAACTTTTTTGATAACCTTGAAATAGAAAAACGAAACCTTAGGTTGATAAGTTAATGTGTAGTAATTAGTTGGTCCTTTTAGGAACAATTAATTAGCTCAACATTTTGGCATTGTTGTTGGGGAGGTCGTAAAAGATAGTGCTAGTTTTTTTTTTTAAGAAACGGTTAGACTGGTATATTCCTTCTTGGCTGAAATGCCTCAAATCAGATTACAAAATGGGGAGGGGCTCAGATTTGCCTCATCCAGTAGCCATATGACTATCCTCTTCAAGATCTTTCTGATTTTACATTCTGTTCTTCTGACATAATTTTCTATTTGGCCTAATTTAAAGATGCAAACAAATTGCTTCAGGAGAAAACGATAATACATATTTATTGGACTGCTAGGGGATGGGATCCCAGCCTTCTTCTCCGTCTCTTGTATATTTTCCAAGAGGGAGGCTAACTTCTATATTGGCTTCAGCATTTTCTTCTTTGTTGTTTTCCCTCTTTATGTGAAGAAATTCCAGCTTATGGAAGGAGGATCTAAGAGTGTTGATTCTGCTCAGCAATCTAGATAGTCTTAAATCAGAGGGAGATGAATTTTCCACCATGGCGTTTATAATAATCTGAGAATCCCCAAAAGCCACTACCTCTCTGATTCCCAATTTCTTAAGCACCTTGAGACCCTGGAGAAGAGCAAGTGCTTAAGCTTGAATACTGGTGTTGACGCCCACTCCCCAAGCATAACTAGCCTCTGTTATACCTTCTGCACTTTTAATAACCCCACCAGCTCCAGCTCTGCCAGGATTTCCTTTAGCTACACCGTCAAAGAAGAGTGCTTTCATCGCCTTTTGCTGCAGAATTCGGCAAACTTAGAATCGTTTAGTCGAATTTACCAAGACTTTAATGGAGGCGGGGGATTTTTTGCAGTGTCTAAGAAGTGGAGATCCAGGGAGGCACCCCAGACTATTTCATGTTCTGTGAGGTCCTTTAAACTTATCTGATCTCCCACACATTCTTTAATATGGCTTTTAATTTTAATCTAGATTAGTTTAGGAACACTTTTCTTATTCATAAAAATTCTTTGGTTTCTTTCTAACCAGATATGCCAATAGATTAGCTTGGGTAGGGCATGCCATGCTTCTCTGATTTGTGAATTCTAAGCAGCGCCTCCTGGATAAATTCGTTTCCAATTAGAAAAAAGCTCAGCGCAGTGGTTGAATGGTCCAAAATTCATGTTCCATGGCTCTAAGACCTCCTTCCACACGTCTGCAGCGAACTTGCAGGATAACATCATATGAGGCGCGTTTTCCTCCTGGTCCTCACAAAGAGAACATTGTGATGGCCCTGCGTACCCAATTTTCTTGAGTCTGTCTTCTGTCAGGATTATGTGATGGCATAGCAGTCAGCAGAAGGTGTCTAGTTTGGCCAGCGTTTTTGAAGACCAGACCCCCTACCATGGCCTTGGATCAGGCGGAGCGCTGGGAATTCGAGTCAGCTGGGCATATCCCTTAGAAACAGAGTAATTTCCAGGGATAGGTCCCCAGCCTTTGGTATCTGGTTTCCTTGTGTTCAGCGGAGCTTTTCCTTTCAGATGAGCAAGGAGAGCGGCATAGTCGTGGACAAGGTTCGCAGGCACCTCCAGCTGCTTCCATTGCCACCAATCTCCATTGTCCTAGAGGGACAGGTCCCACAATGTTTTGATGTTTTCTGAGTTCATCCATTCTCTCAGCGTGGCTAATGAGTGATCTTCTGCCAACAGATCGCTTCCCATGATGCTATCTTCCTAGATTTGGATACGCTGTCCGTTCCCTGGTATCCAATGTGCGTGTTGATTAATTAGAGCTATGGAGTTAACACAGTGTTTGTGGATCGACGTACCAGCTATTCCCTTTGAATTGCCCAGGCAGCGCATTCTCTGCCCTCCATAGTATTTTTTCCACAAGGCTCGTTGTGCCCAACCCAGTTTTGGAGCGATAATCCTCCAAACTAGTTTGGCACCCATCGCTGTGCTTTGAATGTTGAGATTTTAGATATTTAATCCGCCTTCTGATCTAGGCAGAGAGATCGTATTCCAACTTAGTAAAGGGATTTTTCTCTCGTTGCCTTTGCCCCCTTTCCAGGAATTTTTTTTAATATGCTCCTCCATCTTCATCATTATACCCTTGGGCGCCATCATAACTGTAGCCTGGAAGATGGGCAGGCTATTCAAAACAGACTTAATCAATACTGTCTTTCCTACTAAATTGAGCCAATTATGTCCCCAGGACTGAATTTTTATCTTGAATTTTTCCAACAACGGCATCCAATCTCTGCTGAGGATCCATTTTGGAAAGACAGGGAGCCCCAGGTATTTGAATGAAGTCCAAGGAGTGGAGGCCGTAAAACCAAGGCAATTAGAGATAGCTTGGGTCAGTTTGGCAGAGGTGTTCCAATAGTAAACTTGGCATTTGCCTTTGTTGAGCTTGCTTCCTGAGTCTACACAGTACTCTTCCACTACCTCTTTAAATCTGTTTGCCAAAACCACTGAAGCGGCTCCCAACAACAGAGAGTCATCAGCAAACAGCACATGATTTATACTTTTAACTCCTCTTGCAATGTTTATTCCCATTATTTCTTGCTCTGACTGCTTTCTGTTCAAGAGGAAGCTTAATACTGATGCTTGGAGGACAAAGAGCAAGGGGGAGAGGGGAAACCCTTGCCTCAACCCTCTTTAGGCTTTGAAGAAGTCCGTGGCTCTCCCATTTACCAGAGGGGCGATCCATGGCTCACTAACACAAACCTTGATCCAGTTGATGAACTTATGCCCAAACCCGAATTTATGGAGAACTTCCAGCAAGAATCTGTGTCTAACCCTATCAAAGGCACTTTCAAGGTCAAGTTTGATAACCATTCCTTTCTCCTTCCGGGCAAAACTTGAGTGGATTGCTTCTTGAACCAAGATATAGTTGTCTGCTATCTGTCTTCCTTGAATGAAGCCCCCCTGGTTCTCTGGGATGATGTCCGGGAGAATTGTTTTCAACCTGTTCGCAATCACTTTTGTTATCAGTTTATAGCCAATATTTCAAAGTGAAATAGGGCAGAATCTGGAGAAGGAATTTTCTCCTCTTTCCTTGGGGATAAGGGCCAAGAAATCTGAATTGGTGCTTCCCCCTATCTTTTGATAGTTTTGAGACTTCCGTACCATCCTACACAAGACTTTTTCGATAATCTGCCAACAGTGCTGTAAGAATCTGGCTGTAAAGCCATCAGGGCCTGGGGCCTTGTTTGGCTCCATAGAGAAGAGGGCGGCTTTAATTTCGTTGTTTGTGACTTCTGCTTCCAAGAACTGATTCTTTTTGTTAGATATCCTCTTGGGAACCTCATTTACAGTCGATGGGATTTGAGCTTGTTCCTCTTTTTCGCTATAAAGCTTTTTGAAGTGCTGAAAGGCCACAGTCTTTATGCTTTGAGTGTCTCTATGAATAGAGTTCTCTTCCCCGATTTCGGTGATGCTGTTGGAGTTTTTACGAGCTTGATCTTGTTTATGAAAAAAGGATGTATTTTTGTCACTTGCCTTGAGCCCTAGCCTGCGAGATTTGATCCTCCAATATTCTTCCTCAACCAGGCTTGCTTTAAGCAACTTTTGCTAGATATCTGCTTTTGTTTCGAGGATTTCTTTTGTGATCTCCTCATTGTCTGATTTAAGATGGTGGGTTTCTAGCTGCTCTTGTAACTTCTTTCTTTCCACTATAGGGTTTGGGAGAGATTTTACCCAAACTTTAAGAGTTGACTTCACTGTCCTGAGTTTTTCCTCCCACACAAAGAATGGAGATCCGTTCACTGGTTGCTTCCACATATCCTTTACTAATTGCAAGAAGGAATGCTCCTTGATCCAAAGAGGATTGAATTTAAAAGGAGTGGGGCCTTTATCCCAATGAGTCGAGAGATCTAGCTTAATGGGCCTGTGATGAGAGATGCTGCATGGAAGAATGTGCATTCTAATATCTAGACCAAGAAGTAAAAAAGAGCTTTGAACAAGAAATCGATCTAACCTTGCAGCAATGTGGCCTGGACCAAGCCTTTTATTGGACCAGGTATACTTGCCCGATGAGGGTTTGATGTCGATCAAGTCCCAATCCTGGAGTAGATCTTCAGCCCACTCTCGCACTGGATCCCTTACTATGCTCCCACCACGTTTCTCAGCCGTAGATAGTGTAAGGTTAAGGTCTCCCACGATCATAATATTTGCTAGATCTTTAGTTTCCACCAGCTCTCTGATAGAATCCCAACAATTCTTTTTTTCTCCAGCAATGACCGGGATATACACATTGAAGAGACAAAGAGTCTCATCTGTATCCACGTGTTTTAGTTTTGAGAAGAGCCAGTGGGTATTGGCGATCTCTTTCACCCTTGTGAGCTTGCTTGGGTTCCAGAGGGTACCCAGACCTCTTGAGGCACCTCTGGCTGAGACTGCTTGCCCTTCACTTTTTTTCCAAATATTTCTGCCTATATGGAGGAAAGCCATGTCCTCCATTTTTGTTTCCTGGATGAGGAGTATGTCAGGATATTCGGATCTTATCAAACGTTTTATTGCTTCTTCCTTGGTTTTTCTCCCCATACGCCTACAGTGCCAGGAGACGATTCTCATTATTTATTTTTGGTGTGAAGAGCTCCTTTAGAGCTCTGGGGTGGATTTCTGTTCATCTTCGGAGTCTTAGCCAGAAGTTTCTCGAGAGTGGGTTGACTTCCTTGCAGTTTGTCTTTGTATGTCTCCTGCTCTCTTTTCTCACGGGTTGATTTTCTGCCCCTCAACGATCTCCTAGCCGAGGTTTGTGTTTCTCCTATCTCTCCTTCTTCTTCTGAATCCTTTGAACCTTGCACTTCCTCAGCCTCTTCTGAGGGAGTATCTTCCATTCTGTCTATTTTACTAGCAATTTGCTTTGGATCTTGGGGGGGCTCCTTTTGAGCCGATTCTTCTTTTTGTGTTTCTACCTCATGGACTTCCTCTGATACTGAGCTGAGTTGTATAAATTTATTTCCTTGCTCTTCCCTATGCGGCTTTTGAGACCCCATTTGATTTGCTTTCCCATTGGCGTTTCCTATTTTTGGGGCTTTGTTTTTTGCCCTTTTGACGTGCATCCACCCGTCCTCTTTTCCTTCCTCTGTTTCAGTGTTTTTTGGACATCCTTTAGTGAAGTGACCATATACCTGGCACTTCCTGCATTTGAACGACAGCTGTTCGTAATCTAGCTTTTGGAGATGCGTCCAACTGCCAACTCTGATCTTTATCTCCTCTGGCAGGCCAACCTCAAGGTTGACTTCAACAAAAATTCTTGCACAATCGTATTGATCTTTGCTATTAGCTCGGTCAATAAATTTACCCAGGGCATTGCCGATGTGCTTGAGGGATTCCTAGTTCCAACAATGCATTGGCAGGTTAGGCAATCTAACCCACACAGGCACGACATAGGGCACGTCGACTGCTGGATCAAAGTCTGGCGTCCACTTATTGAGATACAGTCCTTGAGGACCCATGAAGTAGGGTCCATTTGAAAAGATCAGATCCTTATCTTCCTTTTCTGAAAATTCGAATAGGAAGAAACCCTTCCCCAGAAACTAAGAAGTGACTTTGCCCGATATCAGAGGCACCCAGTTCCTTGAGACCCAGCTTTCAGTGGATTTGGGGGAGGGCCAGAGGCCGGTGAACTATCCCACCAAGGCACGTTCAGACAAAGAAAGGGAAACCTGGATTGGTTTCTCAGGCGGAAGCGAGATCTCCGGGATATCATCAAGTCGTTTCACAAATTTCGACGCCTCTGTAGTTTTCTTTTTTGGCAGCGAGTTCAACAAATTTGAGAAGGCCTCTGCTTCAGCGGGGGAGGGTGTAGAAGACTCCATGAGGGAGATCTCAGCTTGTCGAGCTCCCCCTGATCTCTCTGGGCATAGTTGAGACGATCTAGCCGCTCCACACGAAAGACCTCAGACGGCCGCAGGGCTGAAGTCTCAGCTTGATGCAGGGGAAGTCGGCTCAGCGCTACACGCTTTGATCAGATGGCAGATTCTCCTGTAGAGAGGCTCTATCTGCACCACTCGGAATCCCTCAGGCGGCCGCAGGGCCGAGGACTTAGCTTGATCAGTCGGCAGCACAGCGCTAAGTCTCCACGGGAAGAGTTGTCAATTAATTCATAGTGCTAGTTATATCCCTAGGGGATGTGTATTAAATTCGAAAGGTAAGAACCTGTGCATGAACCCAAATAAAAATCTTATGCTAGTGCCTATCCTCGGCTGATACGTTTAGGTTTTTTAATGTGTATGACTAGAAAGAAGCCTAGGACTAGGAACTAGACAAAGATAGATCAGAAATCTACCCCGAAAATCACCAAAACCCATGGCTAATTTTTCCTTGGAGGAAAAACCTTTATAGAAGAAATCATTCGCAAATTAGAATATCAAGCATCAGTAGGTCTGTGAGCAGTATCTAGGAAGGGTTCTACTATTATTTCCCCTTGATTAGCAAGTTCATCTTCTCCATCTAATGTTGAGATTCATGATAAAACTTTAGGATCTTAGCAGATATCACGATATACCTATTAGGCATCGCAATCCTTTTGATAAGAGTGAGGGGCACTCTTGTAACTAAGGGAAGAGAGAGGTGAGACAAGCGAATCATACCCTCAACCTTTTGAGCAAGAGTCTTCTGCGACACCCATTTTGAGACGAGAAATTGAAGTTCATGACCAGAGCAATGTTGTGAGAGCTGGTGAAGGTTCATGACCCCATCAACATATTACTTTTTTTCAGATAGTACCTCCTCACTAAGGGGTCCTTGAAGGTTACTAGTAGATATTTGACCAAATTGAAAATGCAGTAAAAGGAATGCAAACCTTGACCATAGAATATACTATTGTTGACTCGCAAGATAATGCACCGATGATACAAAACCTTCCAAACTTTCATGGGATGGCCTCTAAAGATATGGATGCATTTTTTTTTGAGTTTGATGTCTTGTGTCAAGGATATCATTATACTACTGACCCCAAAACATTAAACTTGTTTCCTTCTGCCTTAAAGGGAGCAACATTACGATGGTTCATGGGATTAGGGGGTGGTACTATAACTTTATGGGATCAAATGAAAGGGGATTTCCTTACTAAATACTAGGATTATCGCCGATCTAGCGATCTAAGGGAAGAAATATTTAAGATTTTCAAAAGAAGATGAAACCTTAGAGGAATATGTTGAAATATTTCAATATAATTTACAAAGATTACCATATATTGGTCTACGCAAGGACATGTTGAAAACTTATTTGATTAGAAGTATGAAAGATGAATGGATAGAAATGCTTAATTTAATGGGGCATTTAATGGGGCAGGGTGACATTTCTAAAGAAGAATATGATGACATTGTAAAATTGCGTATTGGGTGTTCATGAGGGAGTACGTGAACAAATCTTATGACTCACGATCCTCTCAGCAGATCCAACATAGTTGTTGGGGGAGGAGTTACATGAACAAAGGTTGGTAATCTTTTAGAATATTTTAAAATTGATATCCTAAGTACATCAACAACACAGTTGGATGTTTTATAGGTAAAATAGAAGCAGGCTCAAGTGGAGCACGAATTAGCTATTTTATGTCCTTGTTATCAAAAGAAGCACGTTCGTAAAGAAATTTTGTTGGATACAATTGAGATATGCTCTATTTCTACCAAATATCATTCAACAGATCATTGTCCTTTGCTCCATGGGTTGAAAGTTGTATTTTAGGAAGCTGAAGAAGAACCAGAACCAATGTATTTTGTTATGCAGCTAGAATCTCCCATCATGTTTTTTTTTTTCTAGGCAAAGACTGAGCTAATTTATATTAAAAAGAAGAGAAAAATATATACAAGCGGTTTGAACCCCTGAGAGTGCCATTGATGACTGCAACTCTCTTTCAGACTAATGTCAAAATCAACAGTTCCACTGAGGCTGATGCCCCTTACACAAGTTGTAGCACAGAGTGGAAATTTCATAAGCAAAATGTTACATAGCATAAGATCTGCCTGGGTGCTAGAGATAAGCAAAAAATAGAGGAAATTTGTTTGCTGGAGTGTACTCTAGCCACCAAATGCCGCGCCAAGACCTGAACAGGTAAAGCCAAAGCCTAACAAGCAACCAACCGAAACCGAACAAACCTCCAAAAAAGAGCAGGAGAACAGACTGAAACAGGAAAAAGCAATTTACTTGACATTTTCAGAGCTTTGCACGTTGTCCTCGTCCAGGGGCTCCCATGAAATCTCCATGCCTTCTGGAACGTATTCCAGCTTCATGCCCGACGACAGCTTGGGATACAACGTGTTGGCATAGTAGAAATCCGGCATCTTGTGCAGGCTTTGATTCTGTGGAGAGATTGGCCTGGTATCTGCCCTCTCCTGAGAAATCTTAGCTTGATCATGTGCTAAGTCAGGCCCTTTCGTATCCTGCATGCTTCCAATTTCCTCAAGAACCTCGACCTGCTCCTTTGTAGGGCGAGAGAGCTCTCTTCCGCAAGTTTGCTTTGCGAGGATGGGGAATAGGAGTTGTCCTCCTTCCCCCTGCTTGGCCAGGAGTTGTTGGAGTGCGAGGGCGACTGTTCCTCCGAGGGATCTTTTACGCTGGCTTCCTCCTCATCTTCCTCCGAGAAGATGACTGTAACCAGTGCAGAAATGAAAGGCTTATTAGTTCGGCGGTGGTAGTGAAACCTGGCGGATTGAACAGAATTGCTAATGAATTGCCCCGAATCATCCGATCTATTTGAGGAAGGAGAAGCACAAGCAAGAGGTGGAACTCTACGGGGGCTGTGAGTGCCTCACCCTCCAGCACCACCTCTTTGCCCATGGTGACGCCCCCGTCGAGGAGTGGCTCTGTACTGAGGTGCCATGGTAATTCTCTTGTCAGCAGCACAAAATCTTGCGGACAAAGGTTGCCCAGAGACCAAATGTAGCCTGGTTACCGCCTGGAGCGAGCCCCGAGCAATCCCAAAGTTGAGATCGCTGGTTTCTTCAACCAGTGATTCAATGTCACCACAAAGTCGCGTCGCCCCTGAGTGCATCTCTCTATCAATTCTTCCAACTACCTGCAGAGGGGATGAAATCACATGCACTGGACTAAAGACAGGCTTGAAACCAAACCTTACCCGTTCAGCCTGCAGCCTGAACTGAACCAGGGAGAATGTTTTCGAATCGTCCTGCGCCATCCTGTTATCTCCTCTGCTCATACCTTGGTTCGGACGAAGCATTGAATTACAATGAATGCTCTCCATTCTTGACGGCATACAATGAATGCTCTTCATACTTGAATGCCCTTCCGACGATCTAAACAACTGCCTGCTGTCCTCTCCGCGTGGCAGACTGTTAAAACCTCTTAAATGCGATTAGGACACCCGCATCCGGGTGATCTTCTTCCCTGGTCTACATATCACTGGATAGGATATTCTGGAAGGTGGTTATTTCTAAGTCTGGAGCTGTTCCCTGCAGCGATCCTTCGAAGAATTCTTGTCCCCTATCCACTCCTAGATTGGCTAAGAAATCAGCCAATTTGTTCCCTTCTCTCCTGACGTGTTTGAAGGATATGGCTTTATTGCTTCGGAGCCATTTTTGGAGTAGCTCGAGCCTAGTGGCTAATCTCCAGCTACTACTCACCTTCTGTACATCCTTGCCCTGTTGGATCTTTGAGACCATATTTATGATAATTTGTGAATCTCCTTCCACTATGAGAGGAATGAGCCTTTGAGCTTGTGCAATTTTAAGTCCTCTCTAGATACCTTCCAGTTCTGCTGCGTTGTTGGTGTTCCAGCCTATTGAGCCATAGAAGATCGTGAGAGGGATACCCTGAGAGTTTCTTATTGCGCCTCCATAACCTGTGTTCCCTGGATTTCCTTTCGATGCTCCATCAAAGTTGAGCAGGAAAGTGTTTAGAGGCGGAGCCCAACTAGATGGGGAGACTTGATGAATGGCCGAGTTACCTTGAGTGGAATGAGGAGTTTGAATTTTGATTTGCCAGTTGTTCCAAATGTCCTGTTCCTGTGGTGTGGAGGGAAAATTCTCTTGGGTCCAGCATTTAGTAGACAGGTTTTCTTGGATATTGTTGTGAATGATTTTCCAGACTTGCTCCATCTGCAATGCTTGATCTTTAAATATCCGTCGATTCTGCTCTTTCCATATATTCCACATCAGAATTCCGGGAGCAGTTTGCCATAATGTGTTGAGGATCTCACTCTGATAGGGTGTTTGGGGCCAATTGTGAAGCGAATTGATAATGTCCCCCTGCACTCTTCCATCTTTGCGACTTCGAAAGGAGACTTTCTCCCAAAGACGCTTTCCGAAAGGACATAGTAGCATTAGGTGTGTTTCTGATTCCTCATCCATTCTATAATTAAAGAAGATTGAAGGGCCTTCAAATTTTCTTTTTCTAAGATTATCCCAAGTGAGGATCCTGTTATGCGTTAGGAGCCAGAGGAAAGTCGAAATTTTCGGCCATATTGGTAGATTCCATATTTTTTCCCACACTTTGTCCTTGGTGAGTCTATCTTTTAGAATGATTTTATAAGCCTCCTTAGCTGTGAATATGCCTTTCTCTTCGTATCCCCACCTTAGCTTGTCCTTGCCTGCTTCCTTGAGAATTTTCCTTTTTTTCAGCTCTTCTGAAAGAGAGAGCTGAATTGCCTCCGGGTTGTCTGGTAAGATGTGGCTTATTTCTTTCCATTCTTTGTGGTCTGAGTCAGTGTTGGGTCTCCAGAATTTGCTAACCTTGCCCAATTGATTTATTTCCTGATCCTGGAGTCCTTGGATGAGGTTTTTTATGCTTAGGAGTTGTTGCCATGAATCTGTCCAGAATCTTGCCGTGCTGCCTTCCTTTACCTCCCAAAAGCTGTGGTTCTGAATTAGTTCTCTATGCTTGATGGCTGAATTCCACATTGCTGATCCCTTGCTTATTTCATTCATTCGTATGCTTTCCTCCAAAGGCAAGTTGCTGGCATATTTAGCGGTCCATAATCGTGCCCAGGGAGTATCCGCGTAGGATAGCCATTTCCACCAGATTTTTGCTCCCATGACTGGATTGCTATGTTCCGGATCCCTGAGTCCAATGCCTCCTGCGATTTTTGGGATGCAAGCTTTCTCCCATTTCACCAGAGCCCATTTTCTATTTGGTCCAGAGCTGCCCCAAAGGAAGTTGCGCTGTAGCTGTTTGATCGCTTTCAGCACCCATTTCGGTGCTGCCATTAGGGAAAATAAGTATAGCGGCATGGATTGAAGAACCGCTTTGATAAGCACAATCCTGCTGGCCATGTTCAAGGCTCGGTGCATCCATAGGAATAATTTTGCCTCCAACTTTTCTAACAGGTTGGTCCATGAAGAGTGCTTAAGGGCAGATGCAATTAAAGGTGCGCCCAGGTATTTGGAAGGCAGGGATGCAACAGGGAAACCAATAATGCGGGCTATAGCTCTTTGAGTAATCGGAGGGGTATTGAAAAAGAATATTTGGGATTTCACTTTGTTTATGAGGGCACCAGAGGCTTTGGAAAAATTGTCAAGAATGGAATTTAAGGTGCGAGCTTCTTGAACAGAAGAGTGCCTAAATAACATGTTGTCATCAACAAATTGTTGGTGGGAAATTGTGGGGGCTTGATGGATCGAGATGCCTTTGAGGTTTCCGGCTAGAATTGCTGATTTTATGCTGTGGCCTAAACCCTCCGCCATTATTACAAACAGAAATGGAGACAGAGGATCCCATTGTCGGATTCCTCTGGTTGGGTGAAAGGTGGAAGAAGGAATCCCATTTATTAGGATAGAGAAAAACATGGAAGAAATGAGACTACTTATCCATCATATCCAGGAAGCATCAAAACCAAAAGCTTTCATGATTTTTTGCATGTATTCCCAGCAAATGCTGTCAAAGGCTTTAGATAAGTCGATTTTAAGTAACATACCTGGTTTTTTCGTCTGCTTGAGGGAATGAATAATTTCATGAGTGAGAATGATCCCGTCCGTGATTTTCCGTCCCTCAACATATCCGGATTGTTCTGGTGAGATGATGAACGGGAGCATTGGTTTCAGCCGAAGAGCCACTACCTTGGAGACAATCTTGTAAATGATATTGCATAGTGCAATGGGTCAGAACTTTTTCGGAGAGTTTGAGTTCTCAGATTTCGGAATTAAAGCAATGAATGTTGCATTTAGTCCCGGATACATCCATATCATGGATCGCGACTCTTCTACCACTTGCCATACTTCCCATTTAATTAGCTCCCAAAAATGCTGAAAGAAATTTGAAGTAAAACCATCTGGGCCAGGAGCTTTACCTGCCTTTAAGAGATTCACTGCTGTCTCGACCTCCTATAGACTGATGGGCTTAAGAAGCAGAGTATTATGGTCTTCTGTTATCAAGCGAGGGATATGGCATAAGATTCTGTCAATCGCCTCTGTTCTGTTGATGTTGGGCTCTTGATTCATTGACCGAAAGTACTGTAGAAATTCCTGTTCTATGCCTGCATGAGTTTCAATTTTTTCTCCCTGCACATTATTGATTTGAGAAATTTGATTACTCATTGGCCTTTGTACTATGGTTTTATGGAAGAACTTAGTGTTCTTCTCTCCTTCCTTCAGCCAGCGGATTCTGGATTTCTGCCGCCATAGAATTTCCTCCTGCAAATCCTGTTCTAATAACTTATGTTCTGCTTCCTGTTCTTTGTGCGTTAGATCTTTTGATCGTCCCTCCAAGATTATTTTTTGCTGAACCTTTTTTATTTCTTGAATAAGGATTTCCTTCTTCCTGAAGATGTTACCAAAAGTGTTTTTGTTCCATCTTTTTATCTCTTCTTTGAGCATTTTCAGTTTTTTTTGGAATCTTGCCACTTTTGTGGTCTCAGTCGGATTGCAATTTTGCCAGGTTTTCTGGATGAAGTCTTTGAACTCTGGATGAGATAGCCCGAAAGCTTCAAATCGAAAGGGTCTTTTTATATTAGTCCCAGGCCTATTCCAATGCAATTCAATTGGCGAGTGATCTGATCCGGAGAAAGGAATAATATTGGCTATAAACTCTCCTCCTATATGCACTGCATTATCTGATATTAGAAACCGATCCAAGCGAGATGCAATTTGTGTTGGAGTGACTCTTTTGTTGGTCCAGGTGTACAGGCCGTTGGAAGTAGGTATATCAATCAACCAATTATTGTTGATGAAATCTTTGAGAAGTGAACCATCTCTGTTAATTCTACATCTCCCTCCTTGCTTCTCTTCTAGAGATGCTATCATGTTAAAGTCCCCTCCAGCCACCCAGAGCGGATAGGACCTATTGAAATTCAGATGCGAGAGTGCATCTAAAGTTTCCGCTTTCTGCTGTGATTCTTGCGGAAAATAGACGTTTGTAATATGTCCATATATATTCGTGCCCAGAAGATGAAAAATGGCCTGAATAAAATGTTTGTTTGCATGGATGTTTAGTAATTGAATTTTACCTGCATCCCATAGTATCGCCAATCCACCTGAAGCTCCTTGTGCATCTACCGCCGTGACTTGCCCTCCTGGCCATGCCTTGGCTGCAGTTTTTTCCAAAAATGTCAAGTTACATTTTGTCTCCTGGAAGAATAAGATTGTTGGTTTTTCATCCATGATCAAATATTTTAGAAGTTTCCCTTTCCTGGGGCCATTGAGCCCTCTAATATTCCAAGATAGCAACTTCATTGGGAAGTTTTGGGGTTGGAATTGTAATACTTGGTTAGTTTGGCATATCTGCCAGACTCGACCAAGACTTCGCCAATCCTGATAGTTCTTTCTAAAGTGGATTTTCAGCCTCTCTTTTTACTGTCTTTTGAGTAAAATTTGCCATCCCATTGACTTCCTTTTTGGACCCCTAAAGAATATTTCTTCTGAGCTTTATTCAAAACTTCTACTAGGTTGTCTACTTGTGTATCAGTGATTTTGTCAAATTTACCTGATTTACAAGCTTGTTCAAGACCCAAGATGTCAAGCTCCCCAATATCTATTATCTCACTGTCCTCATCCATTATGTGCGGTTCTTGAGTGCTTTCTTCTGCC
>APFE030362031.1:0-42707 GCA_000404065.3 Pinus taeda
GGGTCATTAAACTACCCTTTTATTTATATAATGACCAGAATGTATCCTAGAGTCAACTGGATGTGAATGTAATAATTAATAAATAAATAAATTAGATTGTTCTACCAGTCTGCAACCACCAAAGATTGCATAATAAACCATCATACACATGAGTGTGGAGCACAAGTCCCAAATAAATTATAGAGACGAGTCACACAGTAACTAAAAACCTCTGCCAAATGACCCATGTGCATCCATACATCCTAATGGACTGCAAATGAATTGTATGAAGTTACTACATGGTCAAGCATTTGTTGTACATGCCTTTTCCTGAAATGTTAATTTGGTATTCACCCATAGCTAGAGGTGAATTTTCTAAAGATCAAATTACCAGATCCAGAGGCAGTGAAGTTCTTTGATATGAAAGTATACAGGAGCTTGAGATGTATGGGGTACTAAGTGCAGTAGCCTACTTCAAAAGCTCAACAGATTCTCATAAAGGATATGGCAGTCAGGCTAGCAGTATTGACACTTTGGAGAGAAGGGGATTAAGAAGCTGAAGAAAATAAAAATTGAGAAGCAAATATGATCAACAATAAAAGGCATTCAGGATATGGTGCATACAAGAAAGGATATATCTTTTTTTTTTAATTCTCACGAAAATGTTCTTGGTAACTTTGGATAGAGTGATTATAGATAATATGCAATAAAGATAAACTTATGGGTAGATTGATACACTTACATAGCGATATTGTTTTCACTTTCTTTCAGTGGTTGAAGGAATTGGCTTCATATTTGTTTGTAACTTTGTGAACAGGTATGTTTTGCCAAGACCTGTAGGAAAACGATGCCTTGTTGTTCCTTCTAATGGTACAACAGTAAGCAGGCTTCGCAATGGACGGATCTTGCATTGCTTCCCATCAACTTTGCCAAATGGTGCAAGGACAAAAAATGTTGCTGGCCCTGGTCACACGTTTTGTATTTTGGATTGTATATTTCATGAGGTAAATTTGTGATTTAATGATTTGGCATATTTCAGAATGTCGATGTTTCATGTTTGATGCTTCCAATTATGTTGTCTTGATTTTATGGCTGTTGATTTTGTAATCTTGTTGTGTTCTGTTATCTCTGCTGCAGGCAGATCAAAGCTACTATGTAATTGATATGATTTGTTGGCGAGGATATTCATTATATGACTGCAGTGCTGAGTTCAGATTCTTTTGGTTGAACTCCAAACTTGCAGAGACAGGGGCTTGTGATCCGCCTTCAACATTCCATCGCTACCAGTTTCATGTTGTTCCTATCTATGATTGTGATCGGGCAGGATTGCAAGATGCTTTTAATGGTCCTTTGCCTTATATTAGGGATGGGTTGTTGTTTTATAATAGGTATTTTAAGTATTTTATAAACCAGAAATAACATACGTTTTATGTCTGCATTTCTTTTGCATCCTTGTATATTGTCCACAGTTGCAATCAAAACATCTTAGCAAGCAAAATGAATTATACTCCATCTACTCTATTCGACATTATGGCACCTAATTTCAGTTTCCAGTCCAATCCCTTCATTTTCTAGAGCCTCCAGATTTTTGACATGTGATGTCCTATAATGAAATGGACATTGCAATGGAAGGAGGGGTTTCGTTCTTGCTAAAGAAATGCTCCAGAAGTGGCAACAAGACAAGAAATGCCATTTCCTATGGCCGTTCTCATTTCTAGAAGTGACAAATCCTTTCTCAAGCAACTATGTGCAACATTGATTGTTTCTTCCTCTGTTTTTAATGCATTATCAAGTGACACTTTATCTCTAATTTTATCAATACAAGTAAGATATTTAATATCACAATGTACGGTTTGATTAATCTATTTCTGTACAAAATAAACCAGGTGGATATACTAAGTTAATACTTGGACGATGTAACTCTCCTTTTTTGTAATTATATAAGCCAGCATTTTCTCAAGTTCAATCGATCCTGTCAAACACCTAAAGTCTTTCAGTTGCTACAGGTTTTCTCCAGAGGGGAATTATCTATTTCAATATGAATGTAAGTCAACAATACTACTACAACGGATGTTTTTGTCTATTCTATAGACTTTTACTGCTAATATTTGCTCTTTTCTGTCATAGCACCACATAACTGTATCACACATATTATATTATCTATATTTGACTTGATGTATATGATTCTCGATTGTTTCAGGGTCACAGTAAACTATTGAATCATGGCCTTCCTATTTTGTTTTTTCGCCCAGAATTACATCCGATAAATATGCTACAATATATATCTATTATCAATATAATATATATCAAAGCTTTTTTCATACTAAAAAAGGACATCTGTATTATGTTGAGATCCGTAAGCACATCCATAAACCTGTCGTGCCTCTACAGGTGATGATCATGTGACCTTTTGCCAAGATTCTAACAACCAAGAGAACCTACTTTTGGTAGATCCCGAAACCTTCTTTTCGCAGCTTGTCTTCTTCAAGAAATTCATAGATCATGGTTTTCGGCAAGCCGAATGTGGCATTCAATGTTTGAAGTTCCTGCTGAGAATTGTTGTTGTAGGCCACGGCTGAAATAATCAGCGCATCGATAAGCTAGACGGGATGGAGACTTTGGTCTGTTTCAACAGCTTTAAAAGAAAATAAAAGAGAGAACAAAAATTGAAAATATGCTAAATCTTGAAAATCGTAGACAAAGATAACTAAAAATTAATTTTGAATCACTTTTGCTTGATTAGTTGGCTAAGCATGGCCATCAATTTTGTGATTATGCTAATACTAATGCCTCCGGTCTGTTTAACCAGCTGTAAAAGAAAATGAAAGAGAGAAAAAATTTAAAATATGCTAAATCTTGAAAATCGCAGACAAAGAGAACTAAGAATTAATTTTGATTCACCTTTGCTTGATTATTTGGCTGAGCATGGCCATCGATTTTGTGGTTATGCGAATACTAATGCCTTTGGTCTATTTCAACCGCTTTAAAAGAAAATGAATGAGAGAACACAAATTTAAAAATATGCTAGATCTTGAAAATCATACAGAAATAACTAAGAATTAATTTTCATTCACCTTTGCTTCATTATTTAGCTGAGCATGGACATCGATTTTGTGGTTATGCAAATACTTATGCCTTTAGTCTGTTTCAATAGCTTTAAAAGAAAATGAAAGAGAGAACAAAAAATTATAATATGCTAATTCTTGAAAATCGTAGACAAAGATAACTAAGAATTAATTTTGATTCACCTTTGCTTGATTATTTTGCTAAGCATGGCCATCGATTTTGTGGTTATGTGAATAATAATGCCTCTGGTCTGTTTCAACAGCTTTAAACGAAAATGAAAGAGAGAACAAACATTTAAAATGTGCTAGATCTTGAAAATCGTAGACAAATATAACTAAGAATTAACTTTGATTCACCTTTGCTTGATTATTTTGCTGAACATGGCTATCGATTTTGCGTTTATGCGAACACTAATGCCTCTCGTTTGTTTCAACAGCTTTAAAAGAAAATGAAAGACAACAAAAATTTAAAATATGCTAGATTTTGAAAATGGTAGACAAAGATAATTGAGAATTAATTTTGATTGACCTTTGCTTGATTATTTGGATGAGCATGGCCAACGATTTTGTGGTTATGGGAATACTAATGCCTCTGGTCTGTTTCAGCAACTTTAAAAGAAAATGAAAGAGAGAACAAAAATTTAAAATATGCTAGATCTTGAAAATCGTAGACAATGATAAGTAAGAATTAAATTTGATTCAACTTTGCTTGATTATTTGGCTGAACATGGCCATCGATTTTGTGGTTATGTGAATACTAATGCCTCTGGTCTATTTCAACAGCTTTAAAATAAAATGAAAGAGAGAACAATAATTTAAAATATACTAGATCTTGAAAAGCGTAGACAAAGCTATCTATTTTGGTTCACCTTTTCTCTGTACAGCCTGATGCAAATTTGCATTTGTCCTTACATTTTTCGGATTTTCTGACCATGCTTATAGCCTTTAAAGAATTCCTTCCTTGTAGGGTTGTCAAAGATCCATTATTCCATTGTCAAAAGAATTACGAACTGATGAAGATTTCACTTCATAGATTTGCATATCTCTATTTCCTTCTATTTTTAATAAAAATTAAGAATGCATATATCGCAATACACCACTTTATCCATTAACCTAACATCTGTCACAGTTGGCCATTACCGCCATTGCCAGAAATCCAAGCTAATGCTTGAGGCATTGGCCCGTGGGAGATCAACCGATGCCCTCAACGCTTCCTTGACAGCGTTATAAGCAGTTTGTGGTAGAAAGTTGTAGGTGGTTCCAGTGTCAATGATAAGTCCACCAGAGCCATCAGGTTGAAGATCAAAGATACCAGCAGGGATACTCAATGATTGGCCACCAACGCTGATTTCCTCCAATGATAGATAATAGAATGATGGATTTGCGTTGCTTTGAATAATAGGAGTGGAACTGACTGTCATGGCATTCAAGCTAGCAGTGTGACCTAAAAACAAAGGGCTGGTTTTGGAGGGAGAATCAGTTACAAAAACCAAACAGTAAGAAAACCTATTTCCCAA
Organism: Pinus taeda; assembly: GCA_000404065.3. Lineage (NCBI taxonomy): Eukaryota > Viridiplantae > Streptophyta > Pinopsida > Pinales > Pinaceae > Pinus > Pinus taeda. Next base: position 4,562 of record APFE030362031.1, read on the forward strand.
CGACGGGCCGAGCTGTGAGACCAAGGAGAGAGGTCCTCGTCCGAAGCCTACTACCCCACACCTTGCAAGCCAACTCCTCCATTGTCGTTGCCGCAACCAAACGCAATAAGAGGAAGTGATTGAGAAGAAAATGCAAAGGTCTCGAATGAAAGAATGCTGCGGGTGAAGGACTGGTCAGCATAGGTATAGTTATATTTACAAGCTCCATTATTGTTGCAAAGAAAGGCTGGAAGAGCCACGCACAAGGAGTCCGTGCAGGGGACTGTAATGTAAGTGGATGACCGGGAAGGATAATAGACTGGACTTGGTTGTTGATAGCAATTAATACAGGGCTTGCACTGGGCCCATATTAGATCACTCCCGGTGTCCAAAATTGCAGAAAACGATAATGGAGGCATACCAATTCCCATGTTGATAAGAAATTCTTCATTTTCTTGGCTTACTGGAGCCTGGATATCTGTCGTTTGAGCATCACCTTGAAATTTATTTCCAGACATGAGCTGCAGCTTTTGAAGTCTCTCGTGACTGCGATGGACTGCTCGTTTCCAGCGCTCTGTGAATGTGACATTCGCTGAAGTAAATGAATCTGCACACACAATATCTATTCTCAATCCATTCAGCGGTTGCACCAAATTTAATGCATGCAAGCAATCCACCAAATAAAAGATTACAGACATCAATAAAGAAGGAAAAAGGAAAAGAAGGTGGCGTTTGCAGGTAATAGGAGCCGGTTCAGCTGCGCGGATGAAACTATTCGACGGATGCCAAATGAAATGCCCAAACCGTTTGGGCAACCCCTTTGAATCAACGATCAACGGCTGAAATTGTTGCAATCGTCTAACATATAATCCTGTGGCTTACAAGATTGCAGGTAAGCAGAGAGGGGAGTTCATTTCAGAGGGAAACGCCTTATGGCGTAATTAAAAATAAGTTTAATATGGTTATTAAAAGTGAATAATATTTAGCAATTATATTTAAATATTGGGTAATATTTTAATAGGGAGGTCAAAGAGGATATAAACAATATAAAAGTAAAAATAATCAATTATTAATTATTATATTTATTATAAAAAAAAATTACAAAAAGAGGGCAGGGATCCAACTTCTACTTAACTTCCAACCATCGTCCCTGTTAAGATTAATAGCACATTTTTCAATTTCAATGGCTTCTCTAAGCTTCATATGATGGAAGTGATCAATCTTGATGATGACCCAGGAATCCTCAATGCAGACATGGTGATTGGATTTCACTGCATGTTCAGCTAAAGACGAGGAGCGAGAGCGGTTATGCTTAATATCTGTTGCATGTCCTTGGATTCTCTGGTTCATGGAGCAACGAGTTTCCCCAATGTAGGCAATCCCACAAGAACATGGGATGAAGTAAACCCCTTTCATGTCTTTAGGGTTTACAGGGTATTTGATGGATCTAAGAGAATTTCTAATGGTATTAGGGGATTTGAAGGTAGCAGAAACTTTGTTCTTTTTTAGGATATGAGAAATCTTATCAGTGGTCCCTTGAATAAAAGGAAGTTGAACACTGGAGATTGTATCGCCATGAGAAGTTTTAATCCTTGATTCTAAGGGCTAGTAAAGAATCAAGGATTAAACCTTCTCGTGATGATACAATCTCTAGTGATCAGCTTCCTTTTATTCAAGGGACCACCGATAAGATTTCTCATATCCTCAAAAAGAACAAAGTTTCTGCTACCATCAAACCCCTTAATACCATCAAAAATACTCTTAGATCCGTCAAAGACCCTATAAACCTTAAAGACATGAAAGGGGTTTACTCCATCCCATGTTCTTGTAGGATTCCCTACATTGGGGAAATTGGTCGCTCCATTAACTAGAGAATCCAAGAACATGCAACAGATATTAAGCACAACCACTCTCGTTCCTCAGCTTTCGCTGAACATGCAGTGAAATCCAATCACCATGTCTACATCGAGGATTCTCGGGTCATCACCAAGATTGATCACTTCCATCATAGGAAGCTTCGAGAAGCCATTGAAATTGAAAAATGTGTTATTAATCTTAACAAGGACAATGGTTGGAAGTTAAGTAGAAATTGGATCCCCGCCCTCTTTTCATATTTTTTTTTTTAATAAATATAATAATTAATAATTGATTATTTTACTTTTGTATTGCAATTTATATCCTCTCTGACCTCTCAAATTAAATATTATCAGTCTTTTAATATAATAATATTTAAATATAATTGTTGAATATTATTCATTTTTCATAATAACCATATTACACTTATTTTTAATTATTATTTTACAAATATTCAATTCTTATTATATTATTAAATTAATCTAACTAATTTGAATTCAACATTCTTTTAATTAAAAAATATTAATAAATTAAAATAAAACATAACAAAATAATAATAAATTTATTCAACTAATTTTTTAACTGCTAATTCATAGCAGCTATTTCCTAATGACTAACTTTGGAACAAATGCATCCTTGTTATTTAAGCATTCTAACTGACTGATTTTTTCACCTTTGTCCTGATGATGAACCACATTAGATGGTTCAAGACATTGACCAAAAACTCATGATGTGATTAATCTGAAAGATTTTATCAAAATCAGTATGGATCACAAAAGTCTAAAATCAAGCATCGACAATATTATGGAACATAACCAAGGAAGGTATGTATCTCTACTGGTGTACGAGGAACCAAAATTTTAAATATTACCTTGATTTTCATCGAATCTAATTGAATACCTACACTAGAAATAAAGTGTCCCAAAACTACACCTTTTGTCATGAGTATATGGCATTTCTCATTACTGAGGCATAGTCGGGTAGCTATACATATTACAAGAACCTTTTCCGAATTATCCAAAGCTTCATCAAATTCATTACCATAAGGAGTAAAATCATCCATATAAAGTTCAACTCCATCATTAACTAGATCAGAAAATATACTCAAAATTGTTCTTCGAAAAGTAGTTGGTGCATTGCAAAGCCTGAATGGTAAGACTCAGTCATGGGGGCTTCATTGGTAGAGAAATATCATACCACGTGCATTCACATTGGGGGATATATATTGAGTAAAAAATTGCATAATATATTGAGTATATAAAGGGGGTTAAAGGGCTTTTATATTGGCAAGCATAAAAAATGGATCTCAAAATTAATGGTAAAATATAAAGTGGTATAAAAAAGGTTAATGAAAAATTGGATAACTACAATATCTAATGAAAGTAGGAGTTTTTTAAATTGTGAAGGTGTATTGGGTTTGTATTGGTAGGGGGATAAATAGTGTTATTTTTAGAGGTATTTTCGAATATGTAGTCAAATTAAGGGTATTATTTAGTATGCCATGAATGCACGTGATATGTCAGAGGTTCATTGACTGAAGAACCTATGGAATCAGTATGAAAATGTTCCCCGTAGACAAGTAAACATGGTTTTGTCTTGATTCTCTGGAAAAATTTAAATTTCATTATATCCATTGAATCCATCGAGGAAAGAGAAGTATTTCTTCCCATCAAGGGTATCGAGGACTTGATCTACAAATGGAAGATGAAAATGGTGTTTTTGTGTGGCCTTATTTAGTTCCTTGTAGTTTACACAAATCCTCCATTTCCTATTCTTTTTAGGGACTACAACCAATGGCTAAACCCATTTCCTATTAGATATAGGGTATATAAAGTTAACATCAAGCACTTTCTAGAGTTCTTGTTTAGCTATGTCCCTGAGATGTGGATTCAATCTCCTTTGTGGCTGATGAATAGCACGGACACCTTTTCAAATGTATATGTGGTGGGTACATAACTATGGATCAATGCCTTTCATGTCTACATAATCCTAGGAAAAGGCTTGTTTGTATTTTTTAAGGACTTGTATCATTTTTTCACACTAAAGGTTTTTAAGACTGGCATTTATGTTTAGCATCTTGTCTAGTTCAATCTCGATAAGAATACTAGTATGGAATGTTGTTGTCGGTATGTAATCATTATTTGGCTCTTCGGTTGGATCACCTTGGGCTTCATTACTGAGTATGGATTTCAACATTTGACATGTTGGATGTCCTACAGTGGAGGGATGACTGATAAAACTATTGATTGTGTCAACCTCAGTCAGTCTCTTGCAAAGAAGATCCTTGTTAATAATAATAGGAGAACATAATATTCCTTCTTCATACTTAGGATTAAGCCACTTTATATTGTTAGATGGTATGTTGGGTTTATTAGGTGGATATAGAATGAGGTTATTAATTGTGGTTCCTTTAGCAATAGTCACACTACCAATCCAACACCCAACGTATGCATCATTTGTGGCGAGCCACAGTCTACCAAATATAAGAGGGTGTCCTTATAGCTTATTTATAGGATTAAGGACCAAAACATATACAATATGTGATCACGAACCTGCTAGCTAACTACAACATGGTTGGCATTGGTTATAACGTGTTTATTCCAAGGAGGGTGTGATTTTCAACTACTATGATGTTTATATCATCTCCCAAGTCCACTAAATTATTTGGAAAGTTAAGGTCTTGAATATAAATGACCACGAGGTTTCTAGGATGATCATACTTAGTGGGCATCTGTCTTCTTAAATAAGATCATAAAGCTTTTTTATGACATGGACTGTAGGAGGGCCTTTTGGTTCTCTTCCTTGTTTCTTGACACATTAATATTTGATAGTTTTAGCATAAATAGGTATGTCTCTAATAGCCTAGAGGAGAATCATTTTTAATACATAGGTTTTGTAATTCCTCAATAAGATCAAATTCAGGATATGTTGATGGTTTCACTATAGCTCTTCTCTTTGGAAACAGAGGAGCAACATTTGTAACTCTACTGGGTTCCTGATTTTTAGTCAATTTACTAAGTGATTCTATTTCAAGGATAATCACAGCCGAAGGGAGTCTTTCTGACTGATTTTTCTCTTTGGAAGATTTTTCATCTTCTGATTGCTCTAAGTTCCTTGGGGGCTCCTCTGGAAAAATGTTCCACCCATACCTCAAGAAGACCTCATTATATTATAAGGAGGTAGAACAACTGTCAGAAGTGTCAAGAATTTCTAGAAGCTACACAGGCCTATTATTTGGAATTGGATTTGGCTATGCCAATAGCTAAGGGCATAACAAAGGTGGAGCGTTTGGAGGTAACTGAAGTGGTGGTTATAAAATTTCTAGGGATGGCTATGATTGAGGTTGTTTGGTCAATTTAGTGTGTCCTAAATTGCTACATTAATTGTCAATCTGAGATTCGTAAGCTGACGAAGTGTGGCACACTATATGTGCAAGATAACCTACTTCTTACTTTTGTCATTTTTGATTTTTGTGTTGTTTTGGGGTTTTTTTTAATCTTTGTTTATGGAATTCTAATTCCTAAATTTCTAGAAGGCAAGTCTGGTTATAAGTTTTAAGGAAATTATGTCCTTTGTAACGATTCCCACAACTTAACACTTCTTAGAACATACTAGTAAAAAAAATAATACTTGAATCAAGAATGAAAAGATGCTGCGAATTAAAACAAGTAATTTATGAACTACTGATTATGAAACTATCATCTCTGCTACTACCTAAATACAGAAAATTGATTTAAGCTAATGCACTCAAAGAAATCGAAGATTGTAAAGAAATTAAAACTAAAATCAAATTACATTATCCATGTTTCAATCCCTCACCAGTAGTCTCGCTATGGCTTTCAAAGGTAACCGTCAATGAAATGAGCAATCCAATTATCTAATTGCAGAAAAGTAAACTAACATTAAATCACAACATCCATATTTCAATCCCTCTCCAGTAGTCTCGCTATGGTTTTTGGAGGTAACTGTCAATGAAATGAGCAATCTAATAATCTAATTGTAGAAAAGGAAACTAACATTAAATCATAACATCCATATTTCAATCCCTCGCCAGTAGTCTCGCTATGGATTTCGGAGGTAACTGTTAATGAAATGAGCAATCTAATGATCTAATTGCAGAAAAGGAAACTAAAATCAATTCACAACATCCATATTTCAATCCCTCGCCAATAGTCTCGCTATGGATTTCATAGGTAACTGTCAATGAACTGAGCAAGTTTATTTGTAACTAACTTAACAAAGCAAATAATCAAAACTAAACTCAACCAAACAGAACTGGAATTAAAAGAAACTAGGAAAAACAAAATCAACAGAGGATCAATTCCATATCACTAGTCATTATGAAAATTATATGCAAATGCCTGGGCTGCCTACTCTATCTTGAAACCTGCACACACTATTCAGCGTTAAAAAAGACTTGTAAAATCATGAACAATAATGAAATGTTAGAAATATATACACAAATGAATAATCATAAAACATATGTAGTGAAAATAAAGCAACGATGCATAAAGACTATACAGCAATCAAAGAAAATGAAACCTCGGTGTGCAGGGGCCCTCTGCAACCTCGGCCAACAGCTGATCAATTCAAAATCACGTTCAAGCAAACATGGAAAACAAAGCCTTCTTATACATATCTCGAAATAGGCTTATAGCAATAAGCTAGTGTCACGGCAAAGTAGTTCTTAACAGCAAAAATTACATATCCAAAGCTAGCTACTATGCGTATCAGAATGCGTTATTTATAACAAAGGTTTCATAACTGTCTTTCTGAAAAACTACATGAACCGAGGACACGTGAAGGACAATGTCCACAGATTTAGTAGCATGATCGCCGAGATTAGGCAATATTATTAAAAATGGCTGTTGGATCCACATCGTGGTCAGCCTAGGTGTCAGCGTGCCTCCAAAAATCTAGAAACGGTCACGGAAGTCTTCACGTGCTTGAAACGGAGTCCTGTTGCTGTAGGACTTCTCCTGTTTGACCACCGCTTGACCCCCTTTGACTACGGCCTCCTTTGATGAATCCAGTTGAACCAATGGGACCTGAACCATGTCCACATCATTTCCAACTTGCCCATGTGGATCGATCTTCCTTATGACACCTGAAATGTAGACTTTAGCAAAAACAGCTACAGAAAGTTGAACCAGCTACGGAAGTGACAAGATTCCGCAGCTTATAAGCAAAATTCTAGTTCAAACAGCAACACAAAGACATAATTAAGAAACCACTTTAAATGCTCTTTTATAACTAATATGCAATTGTATTGACAACTTAGGAGGTTCAGGTAAATGGAAAGAAGCTAGAAAAATGTGTAGGAAAGATGCAAGTTTGGGGCTCAACAACAGTGTACCCAATGAGTAGGCTGGTTTGACCATTGTGAGGGATATGATATGCTTTGTGAATTCTGCCATGATGGTGTAGAAGATTGTTGATTCGACCAAGAAGGTCTAGGAAACAACTGATTTAACCAAAGTGATGTGGGATATGGTTGAGCTTTTCAAGAGGTATTGGAATGTTGGTGACCCTGCCAAGTTAGTCTAGGAAGATTTATTGATTATATTGTCTAGGAGAAAATAGGGAAGGGTCCTGAAATGTATTCGTACAAAAATTTTTCCATTGTCGTGATTGTGCTATGAATTAGGCAGGTTCTGGCTCTTCTTTAGCTTCCTTAAATATATCCTTAAATATAAGAAGAGAGAGACAATTATCAATTGATTTTTCTTTGGTACAGATACCACAAATTTCAACTATATCCAATGGCCATTCCTTACAACCATGCTTCCGTTAGAAGCGAGGGCAAAAAAATGCTAATGCATGTTCAACTTCAGTCGCCTTCTGCTTCACCGAAAAGATGTCAAATTGTGTAGTTAGTGTGCTTAATATATCAGTTTTAAAATACTCTATTAGATTACCAATTTCTACACATGTGAATCATCCTCCTGCATTTCTATTGGTTTTGCTGAGCAGATCAAGACTTCCACGCTTAGTCCTTATGCTCCCATACAAACACCTCATACACAATTTCACAATATCATCATACTCTTCTTTAGAAATAACACCCTCCCCATTATATAATTATTTCTATCCATTAATCCTTCATTCCTCTAATTAGGGTATTTTTCAGTACTTATTTAGGTAGAGTAGTGGATGGCGACCTTTGTAAGTTATACTGGAACCTCTTTATATATTATTTTAAGGCCTCATCTTCCTTAAATGTCATTTTAAATATTTCTTCCTTTAGGTCTCTAGATCAACAATAATATTGATATTTAGTAAGAAAGACTTATTTAATCTAATCCCACAAGTTAATAGTACTTCCCCCTAATCTCATGAACCATCCTATTGTTGCTCATTTTAGAGTGGAAGGAAACAACTTTAGTTTTTGGGGATCATTAGTGTAGTCATATCCCAGACACAGAACATCAAATTCAAACAAGAATGCGTTTAGGTCTTCAAAATCTATTCCATGAAAATTTGGAAGATTTTGAAGTGGAATAGCTTTCATGGGTGTATTAGCTTATGGATTGATGATAGCATATTCTATGGTCAAATTTTATGTGTCTGATACCTTCCCTGTTGTTATCACTTAAGAATCCTAATGCTAAAATTTCTAATACTAGCTTGATGATAAAGGTCAGTGCTAGTCTAAGTTTGATTTTGTTTTTCCTTAGAGTCTGAGTCTTAGGGGGTCTTGAGTCAAGTATGCATTCTCATTCATCACTGGTCATTCTCATTCATCTCCAATCTCATAGCCATGTGTCAGTTTGATTTAAAAATTACTATGTGCCACAAATCCTTTTAGGTGATTTCATAGCGCATAAATCCTTTTAAACAGTTTCGTAGCGCAAAGGTCCTTTAGGCGTTTTCACAGCGCGATGCGTTTTAGGTGATTTCGCAACGCATAATTCAAAATTTACACTGATCGCACTGCGAAATCGGAGATTCGTGCATTCCGCAGTGAATCTTTCCCAAATGTCAAATCTGTCAAGTTAATCTATGGTGGCGTCATTCATTGTCAGTTTATGCACTCCACATATCATGTCTAATCGTTTATTTCCATTATTACAACCACTAGGTACGTTAGCACACACGGAATACAAGTTCTAAGGAAATTCAGGCATGTACAGTTTTAATGATGATTGTAGGCCTTGCAAGAGAAACAAATCTACAAGATTTCAATTTGAAAACATTGTCATCAAGCAAGGCAGCTGTCAAGCGAGGCAGCCATTCAAGCAAGACAGAGTTTGGAGTTTGAGAAGCACTAGCATTTTCAGCCTCCATTTCACTAAATCTTCATGGAGGGATCAGCAAAAAGGAAAGACCACAGATCAGGCAAATGCTTGTGAAATGAGCCTGAAGGTTTAGACATAACCTTGAATAACAGAGAAGTTGAGAAGGCATTTAAACAAGCTGGATGTTGGAATTTTTGCAAGAAGCTACAGGGAGGTCATGCACAGGTTACTAAGGAATTTGCCCTGAATTTTATAGGACTAAACTCAAAGGTTGGTATGATGGAATTGCAGGTCTCACCAGACATGATATCCACAGTTATAGAGATTCCAAGAGGGCAAGAAAATTGGTTCAAGAATTTCAAATTTGACATGAACCCATGCAAAGAATTTCTAAAGAAGGAATTCATTAACTCGGATTTGAGCAAGTCTGTTCCTAGGAGTTATGTCAAAGAATCATACGCACATTTGCTCACCTGTATACAGAAGTACCTGACTTGTGAAGGGAGATATAACAAAGTGTATTTGTACCATTTTAAACTTTTATTGCATTTCACAGGGAAGGCATCTATTGATCTACCTTTTTACTTATTCTGCAGCTTAAGTAAAATGTGTGACAAGGTGCAACTAAGAAAAGAAGCCTGTGAGACTTCATTGTTCCACCATGGCTTGATTAAGTTTATTGTTCTGCATGAACTTCAGAGGGTAGGCAGAGACTGGGATACATTTATATTCATGGCTGGTTTCAAGAGCAAGACTGGTCTCAGCCGTCAAGCTGCAAAAGATCTTTCAACAACAACTGGTCCTCAAGCAGAAATAAGAGCCAAGAGGTTTTCAAAGTTAAAAGAAAGAAAACTAGTAAGGGAATCCACCAGGCCATTGACCATCCAGGATACACCCCAGCAGTCCCTTAAAGAGAAAACTCAGGATAAAGAAACTGCACATGAATCAATCACAGGTGAAAGAGTTCAAAGAAGAAGGACTAGGAGCCAAGTGGCAAAATAAAAAGGTAAGTCAGTGCTATTGAAGAAAACCTTGTTTCAATGGGAGACTTAAATGATTTATTGCAAGCAATTGAAATTGAAGAGTCCCCACTCGTTCAAGCTGATTTGGTACAGTCAGGAAAAGAGAAGGCTAAGAAGGTCAAAGCCTCAAAGAAAGTCAAGTTTGATGATCAAGATGATCAATTTATTTCTATGCCCAGGAGACCCATAACGAGGAACTTCAAACAAGTACAGGATGTGCCGCCAAGAGCAAATGAAACAGGAGAGGTGACACGACATCATGAAAGAAAGGATAAAGGCAAAACAGTTACCACTCAAGAAGAAGGTAACGTAGAAGACTTGAAAAAGAGATTGAGATTGGCCAACTTCGAAATTGCTAGACTAAAAAAGGCTACCAGAAAATTTGCACTTAAGGAAGCTTACTTTAACCAAATGCAAGCTCGGTGGGAGGACCAAACATTTCAAATTACTTAAGTGGTTGATTTTAGTGTTCAATTCCGTAGCTAGACTACTCCTGCCATAAAAGAAGCTCAATTTATCAAAAAATTCAATACAAACCTCAGGTCTGGAATTAAAGTAATGAAGAAACAAATTGAAGACTTAAAGGTACAATTGAGCCAGCAAAAAGAATCTCCATAAAGAAATCTCACTTCAAGTAAGATTATGCTTCAAAGTTTTGATAGTTTTGCTTGGTATGATCTTTATTTAAGAATCAAACATTCCCATTATTTTTTGAAAGGTTTTGGAGCAGTTGAAATAATGATTAAATAGTAAAGAGATCAGATAGCAAAATTTTGGGCTGAAACTGTGATTTTTGGAACATCACAGTAGTTTCGTAGCGCGCTACGAAACTGTTGAAGCTTTATAATCCAATCTTAGTCAATCGGTTTGAAATACAAATGGGAATTTTGAAAAGGGAATATCTACCAGGGATCATCTGAAACTATCAACCTTCAACAAGGTCAAGACAGGTGGAGGAAACATGTATTCGAATCCAAACTCCAAACTTTTTGTCATAAAGTGAACATATTTAATACAGTCCAAAATATGTCAGACAGCATGAAAGAGCTTTTGCCTTCACACATAAAAGAGGTTGACAGCACATCAAAGACGTGGTCATCTATTATATTTTGGATAATCAAAGATAAAGGGCATTGTTCTTTGGATTCGAATATTTTGAGGCAAACCAAAAGACCGATAAATAGGGGTAGTTTTCTATGTTTCAGGGCAATGGAAAAGATGTGACATTGAAGACCAACATGGAGCCTTGAACATCCATCACAACCAAACTAAAAAGGGACCAGATGTCAAAGAACAAGAACCATTGTAATCAAGGCTATTATTAACATAACATGGTGTTAGAATCCTACTTGATTTAGATCTCTAGAAAGTCTAGTTGAAGTTTATTACATTAAATAGGCAGTTATAAGTTAAACAGATGTCATTAGAAGTAGATTTCGAGTTCCCCTAATGTTTAAGGAGGAATCTCAGCCAGGTCTATATATAGGAGAAAGGGAAATGTAATCAGGGTTGGAATTTTACGTAAAAAGCTCTATTATTAAGCTTATGTAAAAACTATATTTCTTTGGTAATACAGTACTGGCTTCTGCTGCTCAAGAATCATAGAGATTTCAATGTATGTGTCCTTGTTGTTGTCCTTTCATGTGGTTTACAGTATTATGAGTATTTGATCACTTAGAAATCACTTGCAGTGTTCTAATTTCCTTCACATTCTCGTAGACTGTCCTTTTCTGTTTGGTGTACTCTGTTTATATTGAAATCTAAATGCCTTGTTTTTATTGCAAATCCAATTCTACTGTTAATGCTAAATGACATATGACTCCATAAGCCTAATGGATGCTTGTTAATTTTCATTCCACCAGCTTCATTCCTATTTGTTTCATAAAGAGTTAGCCATCTTAATCCTAATCATAAATTCTTAAATCCTCTGAGAGAGCCCTCTCAGGCTAAGGAGGCTAAGCCTTGGCCAAAAGATTGGTTTGAAACAGTTACTTGAAGTCTTCTTGGTCTGCAGCCTTCCAGGGCTTGATTTTGAGCTAACACCTGTCATTGAATTAAACATCTTCCAGTAACCCTTAGGAATCTCAAAATGAGGAGGTACTAACTGGAAAATGTTGTTATGGTGGTGAGACTCTAAAACCTATCTAAGTATTACAATGCTACTTAAATAAGGAATTTGAATCCCGTCTTTCATAATAGGTGTTGCAGGAGGCTCCTGCTCAATATGTTAAGGGTGTAGATCACTCATTTCACCTCTTCCATCCTTTAAATTACAAGAGTGCCCCTCACTCTTGCTAAAAGGATTGAAATTTTTTTCTTGATAAGTCTTGGAAGTTATTCCCACATAATACATTTCTTTCATTAATATCAGCTTCAGCCGTAGCATAAGATTCTGCTATTGTAGAGGAAATAACAGTAGATCCCTTCCTAGATACTGTTCGGTAGCCTACCAATGCTTGAGGTTTTTCTCTTTAGATGAATTCATTTATAAAGGTCACTTGTCCAAGGCCGACTTGACCTTGGATTTTGGTACTTTTTGAAGTGAATTTTTTATCTATTTCCATCTGATTTTTAACTCCAATTTTCTTCCTAGACATACATATTAAATAACATAAATCTATTGGCTGAGGAAATATACCGCCACAAGTTACTTTTTACCAGGGTTTGTGCGTAGGCACTTACCTTTCATATTCAATATCCAACCATTAGGGATTCAGGTATGCAACTAAATACGATAGAACTCTCTTTTTACAACCTCCCCTACAACGACACAAAAATTTTCAATCAATTAATTGTTCTAAAGAATCAACTAACTACCCCACATTAAATTATCAACCCAAGGATTCATGTGGTTATTTCAAGGTTTTTTACAAATCATATGCAAGAGATTGTTCTGAAACTAATGCTAACTAATTCTCTAACAAGAAAATTAACTAGAACAAAATAATCAATTCCTAACTTGAAGCATGCATTTACGAGATCTATCTTTCAGGAAAATTGTATTCTTTAAAAACCACTCAAAGGAATTGAATTATGATCACTCCTAAACAAGAAACATCAAGAAAAGACAAAGAATTTTAAGCTACTACTTAGGAAAAAAACAATTATCAAATTAAAGGAACAACACTGGAAAACCATACTTGTGAAACGAAAAAGAAGAAATAGCAAGAGGAAAATAAAAACTAGTATTAAAGCACCAACAATTAAAAGATAACCTCTATGACACAACAGTAAAGAAACAACAATTACTAATCAACTTCTAAAGGAAAAATGTCTCCAAATCAATATCACGAACATCAATATTATATTTACTCAAAGGAAGCACAAAAATTACAACTAATCTAGCAGATAAATGATTGGTAAAAGAAGATAAAATGTGAACTTAATACTATAAGTGAAGACAATGCCTCATCTACGAGCAGGCCCGAACTAGTAGATTCAGATTGCCTTGTAGAGAAGATCAAGGCAACAAATTAATCATCAACAGTGAAAACTTTGCATTATATTATGAAAATGATTATAGTTAGCACTTTTTAGAAAGTCTATCAAATGGATGAAAAAGTTACAAAAAGCTCTTTTACGAAACACAAGCCCTCTATCTTTATACTAAAGTTGAGGGAGATAAAATAGTAAATATTTTAACAAAGAGAGGTCTTGAGAATCTAAAGGTTCTCGGGATGCTCATTTTTAGTTACAAAGAGTCTTAATATCGCCCAGATAAGAAAATCAATGACATTGTCACTGACAAATTTTCTTAAAATAAGAATCAGCCTCGCTTTATCTACCATGGTTCATTGGAAACAACATCACACTATCCAAATTTTACCACGAATAATCTAGAAACAACATCAAGTATCAAGTATCTCTGATATGTCGCAAAATCCCTGTTCATAATGAGGTTTCAACCATGAATAATTAGCACTTTTATAGTCAAAGTAAAACATCTAGAAGGTAAAATAATAAAAGTGAACTGATTCTTTCTATGTCTTATGTTATAACAATTAATATATCATAAATATGAGAAAAAAGCCAAGAAAGAAACATTAAAGCTAAGGAATAGGCGAAGGAAATCATGACAATTGTGAGGCCCAACAATAAGAAAACACAAAAGCCACTCCCATAAAAAAATGATATCTTTCCATTAGTCATAATATACAAAGCATTTGAAATCCACTTATCAATTCTTATGACTAGGTCACTTATCAATTATTAGGACTAGGTCATATACTGAACATTCTGACCACAAGCCATTCTAGAGGAATGGATACCTTCTATCTCATTTGGCTTAAGATAAGTAAGTTAAGGGTCTTTGACTTCATCACAAACCATGTTAGTTGGGTTAGGTTACGTTTGAGAGATGTTGCATGCATTTCTTCATAGAATAAGTGATATGGATCCTCTTAGCAACCAAAATCAAGCAAGATGTTTTACTTCTATGATGTTAGCAGAATTGCATGTGAAAGAGTATGAAAAAACCACATGTACATACTTTAAAGAAGAGGAAACATAATGACAACCATCAAATCAAAGAACACATAGAACTTGATAACAAAATTTGTCTAGTGTAGACTATGTCTCTCGGCTCGGTGTCAAGAGGGGCGAGGCTGCTTCAATAGCTACAAGATGATGATGAATACATGATGTGATCTCTATCAGTACAAGGAAGAACTCCCTTAACTAGAGTGGCGTGTCTCTCCACGAGATGTTCTTCTATAAGAACTCTCACTCATACAAGCTCTACTTCAACATGAAAAAATAATCATCTCTCACATAAAGTGACATACAATGATCCTCTCACAAAGTGGCATACATGGATCTCAAAATCAAATCATCATATCAACAAAAATGAAATGAAGACATGGCAAAAATGTATCTTATACCTCCAAGTCTAGGGATGACATGAAAATTGGCTAATCGGATGAGGAAACGACATGTATCATCACATTCCTTGTGAAAAATTGTGAAATATGAGTATAAACTCGACCCCTTTTTGACTTGATCAAATTTGGGCTCCCTGGGAATCTCAAAGATTCCTCAAGATTCCACAAAGATTATTTTCTGCAGGTTCACTGAACTTTTGTTGCTCAGATGAGAAAATTGATTACACCATTGGACTCCTTGCAAAAAAATGAGAAAAATGAGTAAAAATTCATTGTATTTTTGTCACCTTCAAAACTTTGCCTCTAAGGAATCTTTTAGATTCCTCATTATTCCCCTATGTGAGGGTTCTATGCCTCATTTTCTATGCATGATCAAGGTTCCACCACAAGCTGTGTTCTGTCGCCTCTCCTCCGTTGGGCAAATGACAAATTCTAACTTTATATAAAATTTGTCAGCGGAGGAATTAATGATTGATCCATTGGGTTGTTGGTAATAGTGGTTAACTTTTGGTATGGGAGGCTTGGGTTTCAACTCCACAGCCTCCCCACATGGCATATTGTTTGTGCGAATTTGTTTTTTTAGTGGTTTTTTAATGGGCCATTGTTTTCATGAGTGGGGTTCTTGGTTGTCTTTGATGCAATCCTGGTGATGAAACCTTGCCTTAGCTCTTCCTCTACAAAGTGCATTTTCATGGGAAGATTGTGATGTGTTCCCATCATCCTCTTTCCTCTATGATTTCGGCAATGGCTTGGAAGCTTCTTCTACCTTCGAACACTCTCCTTCAATGTATCCCAATCCTGCAAATCGAGGTCTTTGTACAACTCCAATGGTTGATTCATTCCTTGGCCATTAACACCAAGTGCTTCTCCTTTATATCCCATCTTGGTAAGGAGTCTCATGCTCGTTCGTGAAATGGGTACCTCAAGTATTCCAATAGAAATAACATCATGTGAAAATAAAACTGAAGAACTACCAACATTGTTTACCTCAGTTGTTGATTTTTAATTTGGTGATGATGGCTTCGCTAAGCCTTCGTTGCACTTACACTTTTCCAAGGCCTCTTCCATGGCTCATAATTGAAGTCACAATCTCTGTTTCACCTCTTTTGTTTCTTGTAGAAGTCTTTTCAATTCAACATTCTTTGCTTGAAATCTCTTGTTGGTCTCTTAATTTTAATGGTGAGAAGAAGATGAAGAAGAATATTCACCCGAAAATGGATATGGAGCATAATCATCTACTCTCTCTTTCTCTTGTTCCTCTTTTTCCATTTTCTCCTCATAATTTGCATACATTATATCTACCATGCGCATCATCCTGAGGAGATCCTTGTAGATATATTTTTGATCCTCC
This sequence comes from Pinus taeda, assembly GCA_000404065.3. Lineage (NCBI taxonomy): Eukaryota > Viridiplantae > Streptophyta > Pinopsida > Pinales > Pinaceae > Pinus > Pinus taeda. Next base: position 20,886 of record APFE030362031.1, read on the forward strand.
ATTTTCCTTTTTGTTACACGTTCAATCTCTGGTTAGCATTCACACATGCAATTCATATCAGTAAGAAAACCACTCTAATACCAAACTTGATCCAGATTCTCTCAACAACTAAAATTATCCAAGATCTTTTACTTTTGTGATGTTAGCAGAATTTCATGTGAAAGAGTATGAAAAAACCACATGTGAATACTTTAAAGAAGAGGAAACATAATGACAACCATCAAATCAAAGAACACACACAACTTGATAATGAATTTCATCTAGTGTGGACTACATCTCCGGGCCCGATGTCAAGAGGGGGGAGGTCGCTTCATTAATTGTTGCAAGATGATGATGAATACATGATGTGATCTCTATTAGTATAAGGAAGAACTCCCTCAACTAGAGTGGCATGTCTCTCCACGAAATATTCTTCTATAAGACCTCTCACTCATACAAGCTCTCCTTCAGCATGACAAAATAATAGTCTCTCACATAAAGAGGCATACAAGGATCCTCTCACAAAGTGGCATACATGGATCTCAAAATCAAATCACCATCTCAACAAAAATCAAATGAAGACATGGCGTAAATGCATCTTATACCTCCAAATCTAGGGACGACCTAAAAATCAGCTACGCAGTTGAAGAAATGGCATACACCATCGCATTCCTGTGAAAAAATGATAAATATGAGCATAAAGTCAGCATACTAATGTCACCTTCGAAAATTGGCCTCCAGAGAGTCTTTTAGATTCCTCATGATTCCCTTACACTAAGGTTCCACGCCTCATTTTTCGTGCACACTCAGGGCTCTACCACAGGCTGGGTTGCACTACCTCTCCTCTATTGGGCGAATGATGTGTTCTTAGTTTATATAAAATTTGTTGACAGAGGAATCAATGATTAACCTATTCGGTCATTGGTAACAGTGGTTAACTTTGGTGTGGGAGGCTTGGGTTCCAGACCTGCGGCCTCCTGACTTGGCATATGGTTGGTGTAGATTTGTTTTTTTTAGTAGTTATTTAATGAGTTGTTGTTTTGGTGAGTGGGGCTGCCCATGGCGCAAGCTGATTGAATCAGTCAGGCGGGTTTGATCCCCGCCAACCCCTATATTATATATATATATATATATATATATATATAATATTATATAATATATATATATATATTGGTGTGTAGAGGGCTAGGGTTCGCGAGGTTTCGCTGCCTACCAACCCCTCTTTTTAATATATATCTTATTTTATTTTAAAAAGAAATTAGTCAAAATTTATTGGCAAATTTTTTTAGGGTTACCAGTCATTTTAAGTAGGCAACAGTTTCACCAATTCCGGCCATCATAAATCATCGCTGCAAAGTATCAATTTCTCGCCTCATTAGCAAGCCTCCAAATTTAGTTGGCGCTCTACTAACTTTAGCTAGTGGCCCTAGTTGACCAAAACTTTGACTAGCAATAACTTTCACATATGATGTCAGATTAATGGTCCATTTGCGCATTTGGAAATCTTGCAACGAACTCTTTGATTTGACCCTAGTTTCATGGAAATACAGCAAAAATTATTTTTGAGCCTTCTCGAAGCTCTCTTTGATTTCTAAACCTCTCTAAAGCCACCTGGATGAATAAGGCATCCATATTTATGGAAAAATCATGACTCCTAGTTGTAATCATTGTAGAAGGCCTATATGGAATAAAAAATATGTGCACACTCACTTTGGGAAATTATAGTGGCAATAAGTATGATTTGTAAATGGAATTTTTCATAATCAATTCTTGGTTGAAGACCCCAAATAGGGTCAATGGTAGCTAAGGAAAACTCTCTATCTACAACATATTAGGAATAAAGTTGTGGATTTATAATCCTAATATATTGTTTCTAATATATTATCCACTTTTAATAATGTTTCATTTTTTTCGTATCTTTTAAAGATCAAATTTTCTGACTTGGATTAAACTTCTTCCTTCATCTATATTCAATATTTATATCAATTAAAAGAAAACACAATCTCCAAATATCTATTTAGATAAGTTTATTAATATAACCCTTCAACTCTGGTATCCCTATATATTCCTAGCTTTTAAATAATTCTAAACCTCTGATATATACTTTAATAAAAGGGAAAATCCCTGCAAAAAAAAGCATTATATTATATCATAGAATACATTATTCGTACAAACATTATATTATATCATAAAATACATTATTCGTAATGTATCCCTATATATTCCTAGCTTTTAAATAATTCTAAACCTCTTATATATACTTTAATAAAGGGGAAAATCCCTGCAGAAAAAGCATTATATTATATCATAGAATACATTATTCCTACAAACATTATATTATATCATAGAATACATTATTCGTACAAACGTTACGTCAACCGACAGCAACCCAACATATATAATCTGATTCGAACCTGGGTGGAAAGGGCACTGTTTCACTGTTTATATATACTTACATCTAAATATAATAAAAGATAAATTGTTTTATATAATTTTACGAAATAAAGTTCAAAAAACCAAATTAAATTAAATTATCATTATAATCACATTAATATATATGTATTTTTTTAATTCAGCATAAGAATGCTTATATAATTTCAATACATTAAAATCTAAGTAGCGAAATAATCTTGTATCTATCATGGGGAACTTGGAAGTGTAAAATATTAAGATTATTATTAAAAAAAACATAAAATGTATCATAATAAGAAGGTAATAATGTAATGTAGATAACTATTAATTATTATTTTTATTTTGTTTTTGGGAAGGAAAACATCCGATAAATTTGTAAATCCATTTGTATATTTCTTAACATAGAATAAATCCGAAATTAAAATTCCGAATGTCCATGGCTAGTTATGATCCTTCGGACCAGAGCTATGAGAAGATTCTAGAGAATTCTATAAAGATTATTTCCACATCACTGTAGTGTTTTGCAGATTAATTCGAACTGGATCCATGTATAACATTCTTATTTACATACCAAAGAAGAAAATATTGAGCTGCTTGATTCATTTTTATGTACAGTGTTAGATATTTACAGCCACAAATTTCTAAATTTCTATACATATATCGAATGTATAGAGCTTAATTGGCCTCTGGAATGCTCTGCAATGACGGTCTCCATCCAGCGCAGCATCTTTTGGCAACCTGTTCTTCTTTACCCTTACACTGTAGCTGCATCATCACCTGTTCCACTGATTTCTCCTTCCCAGAACACTCTGAGAGCAAGGCCTCCAGTTTTCGTTTCGAGATTACCATCTTCACCCTAACAGTACCACTGTCATTCTGCACACACTTAACTGAAGAAGCCAGTCGAGTACTCGCGCGCTTTTCTCTGGTAATTCCACCATTATCGGTGCTTGTGGCCTCTGATATAACGGCCTCCTTGGAAAGAGAAGGCGAATTAGGAATAAGTAGTAGCCGATAAAGCTTCCCGGGAACCAACTTCTGGTCCGGTGAAGGAGAGAGGCATGTTGCATTCTCGGAATGCACGAGCGAATGCTGCGGGTACGCCGCCATGAGATCTCTGGCCAGAAGGGGAGGCGTGTATTCCATTATCTTTCCGTCCGATCTCGTCACCATTATACATTCCTCCTCGCCCGTGAACTCTTCAGAGACCCGTCCCAATGCATGAGATGGCACACAGTTACCCATAATTATCAGGTGCCAATTGATTTATTACGAATCAAAAGCGAATTCTTCAGCAGCTAATCTGTAATCTGCGGTTTCTGATCTGTGTAGTGAGATTCACAGAGTGAGATTCCTGGATGTGGCGTTGCAGGAGAGGAGGGGTGTATATATATATATGTGTGTGGGGTAAGGAAAAATATCGGGGGTATGTGGTCCGGAAGGGGCGCCATGTCACGTGCATTCTGTAGATCGCAGATTTTCCCTTGCACCGTCCCGTGCCGTTCTTGTGGACTTCACTACACACTTGAGCTTGGGGTTGCGAAACCTGTAATTGAATTTAATAAAAAATGTAGTGCAACAACCCACTGAAAGGTGATAGTGGCTCTGCTGTGCCTCATCTTTATCGTAACCCGTGAAGCTTTTGTCCATTCCATCCTCATCCTTTGTGCTTATCAGACTGAAGTGGCGACAAAAGGAAAACACACACCTGCACTTCAGTAATCCTTTGTCTTTATTAATAATTGAAGGAGGGCCCAGTCAAGAGCCGGTGGTAATCCGTCGCTTTCGTGTGAATGCTTACAGTTGACAGATATGTCAAATACACGCGCCAAAGAAAACCCAGCAATATGGATCCTTTTTTTTTGGTTCATTTCACATTGTAAGCAGTATGTTTACATTATTGTTTAAAAAAAAAATAGTTTTTTTTGGTTCATCTCTGCAAATTAGCAGAGGAGAGATGTAGAAATGCTCTCTACCATTTAATATGGGAGAGATGTAGAGATGCTCTCTATAATTTAATCTCTACCATTTAATATAGGAGAAATGTTGAAATGTCTGTAAATTTGTGTAAACATTTAAATCTTTTTAATATGACAGATATATCACACTTTCCATAAAACGAATTATTTAACTATTCTAATTCATCTTAACTTGAGGAAATATTTTTATCTCAAGATATTTTATCTTTCTAGGGTCTTCATAGATCAAAGGTTAAAATGGATCTAGGCTGGTTTCATAATACATTTCACATTGTCAAAAAAAAAAAAAACTTAACTAAATCAACATCCACAGTTTTAATTATCAATAATTATTAGGTGAATGGTAGAGATTTAGCCTCCATAGGTACCCTGGAATATTCATAATACTATTCACAAATTAAGGGTTAAGATTTATCTCCATCTTAACTTTTAATTAATTTATCTCAAATTATTTAATTAAAAAAATGTCATATCAACAAATCATATTGGTAAGTGATATTGATAAGCCATAGTATTGGTCCATGGTATTATAAGAAGAGCTATTTAAAAGTTAAAAATAGCTCAATGATAAAGTAAAAAAGAATCTCCATGATTAAGAATATTGTAAACTGTTTTTCAAAATGTATTTATTTTTAAATCATATATTAATTTTTTTAATATAATAAAGTAAGCATTTTGATGTTTATCATAGATTGATGTCTACTGTCATTTATAAACCATGTTATTGATATAGTTGAACTAGTTATAACTTTATTTAAAGTTATTATTATTATTACATATAAAAAATTAATATATAAATTAAAATATATATATATTTAGAAAACATTTAATAATATTTTTAATAATAGAAATTTCATTTTAATTTCACAATAGAGATTTCTTAACTTGTAAAAGGAGTTTATTACAATTTCATAGACTAATACCATATCTTATTAATACTACATGCCTAAAAAACCATAAAACAATTTTTTTAATAAATCAATTTAATAAAAAACAAAAAACACCTAATTAATTTTAAAATAATTTTCAATATTTAATGTTAAAAAATAATCATGGAAATTAAATCTCTACCTCTTTCAATTTTTTAAGCAGTAGTCTATAATGCGACTTTTTGAAAGCCTTTCCGGCGAATTTTTCCGGTCAAAATCCGGCAGCAATTCATTGGAATCCCAAGTTTGATAGCTAATTTCTGCACAATCGATGGCTCCCAGAGGTTTTTCAGGGCGCTGAATCCAAATATACAGTTAAAAAACTATTTTAAGTGCTAAAAATCAAGATTTAACCTCATTTCTTCCGCCGGATTCCGTCACCGGAATCTCCAAAAAGTTGCATTATAGACAACTCCATTTTTTAATAGATGGTTTTAAAGGATAAAAAGAATAAGGCGTTGCTTATCACGAGTGGAACAGTTCAAATTGTTTCCACGCGTTGGATAATCCAAAGAAAGTAGTTTTGTCTCCCTTTCTATGTCGCCGACAAAATTTATATTTTTTTCCCTGGTTTGCACTTTGCTTTTGTCGCGTCGTGTATATGTTTGTCTACATGCATGAATCGCTACTCGTGCCGTCTACATACATTTTACTAGCCAGTACGACAGAAATACCGACATTTATGGGACGGTGTTTAAATACATTTACCCTTTTGGTTTTATGCCGTCCAAGATTTGTGACGATAATTTTTATTTAACCATTTTGATTTAAATATATGCGGACTAACGCACCTTGTCTACTTGCCTCTTAAGCTGTACGTCAATTTTTGTTTTATCTTTAAAAAAATCATAACCTAACACTAATGTTGTGTGTGTGTCCATACAGATATTGCTATAGCATATTGCAAGTGGAAGAGGATATGAAATATTAGAGGTTGAAAGTAAAGGTGATTTTTAGTCTCGTGAAGATCCTGAAAAGATTTGGGTATTGTCTTCTTTTATGAAAAGGAATCAAAATTACACTTCTTCTCTTATTTGTTTGAATATATTTGTTTAAATTTTTTTCATAAATATCGGATGATTATTTATATAGCATGCTTATTCAATTATGTGCAGTTCTTTTTTATAAAATTATAAAATTATGTATTATTTAAATTATTATGGTAACATTTAATTATGAATATAAATGAATGGTTTATTATTATTAATTAATTATATAATTTTAGTGGATTTAATGATTAGGAGTATTTGTTCTTTAGGAAATTACAGGTTTAAAATTGAAGGGGTTGAGTGTGTATGCTTTCGTAGATTTAATAGTCAAATTGTTGAGCTGGGATGAATCCCTTGGCCCATAAACAAAGGAGTCTTATACAACAATTCCCTTGTCCCACAACAAAGAGGTCTCATACACCAATTTGATATCTCACTTAAATGAGATCAATTCCTTGTTTCACAAACAAAAAAAATCTCATACATCAATTTGTTATATAACTTAATTATAATTTGATAACACTAATAATTAATACTACAGATTCAAAATATATACCAAAATTAATAGTGCAAACATATTTTTGTTAAATCTTTAAAAAAATCATAACCTAACACTAATGTTGTGTGTGAGTCCACACAGATAATGCTATTGCATATTGCAAGTGGAAGAGGATATGAAATATTTGAGGTTGAAAGTAAAGGTGATTTTCAGTCTCGTGAAGATCCTGAAAGGATTTGGGTATTGTCTTCTTTTATGGAAAGGAATCAAAATTACACTTCTTCTCTTATTTGAATATATTTGTTTAAATTCTTTTCATAAATATCGGATGACTATTTATATAGCATGCTTATTGAATTATGTGTAGTTTTTTTTATAAAAATTATAAAATTATGTATTATTTAAATTATTATGGTAACATTTAATTATGAATATAAATGAATGGTTTATTATTATTAATTAATTATATAATTTTAGTGGATTTAATGATTAAGAGTATTTGTTTTTTAAGAAGTTACAGATTTAAAATTAAAGGGGTTGAGTGTGTATGCTTTCGTAGATTTCATAGCTAAATTATTGAGCTGAGATGAATCTCTTGTCCCATAAACAAAGGGGTCTTATACAACAATTCCCTTGTCCCACAAACAAAGAGATCTCATACACCAATTTGATGTCTCACTTAAATGAGATCGGTCCCTTATCTCACAAACAAAAAAAACTCATACATCAATTTAATATATAACTTAACTATAATTTGATAACAATAATAATTAATATACACTTAAATTATTATTAATACACATTCAAAATTATTATTAATACACATTCAAAATATTTGCTGAAATTAACCGTGCAAACATATTTAGCAAATTACATAATAAATTAACAACTAAATAAAATTATTAATCAATTAATAATAGATAATGAGATTTTATAACGTAAGCATTACAAGTATCCGAAAACGAATATAGTTAGTTATCATGGTAATAATAGATGGAATCCACGATTGATTTTTATGTAAATATCAAACTAGTGATGAGAGACTTTTTGCCATTTGACATTATTGTCTAAGACTTTAAGGACATAGTATTTGAAGAGGTTCTCTAAAATGCGTATTGAAAAGTGATAGGATTAGTAAAATGTGTACTAAAGAGTGACATAGGGAAGGAAGAAGTCTGGAAGGGGTTTTGAACGCTTATTAATGTTTTGATATTGTAGAGAGATTGGGAGCAATTTTTTAATTCTTGACATTTGATTTAGAAGAATATTATGGAAAACTATTTTAAGATCTTCGCATTAAGGAATAAGAAATTAGAATGTTTTATTAAAAGTAGGAAGTTAGTTAGGCATTTGGTTGGCTCGGTAATAAGAAATTAGAACGTTTTATAAAACTAGGAAGTTAGTTAGGTTTTTGGTTGGTTCCATAATAAGAAATTAGAATGCTTTACTAAAATTAGGAAGTTAATTAGGCTTTTGGTTGGCTCGGTATATTAGTGGAAATAATTAGGCTTTTGGTTGGTCAGATGGATTACTGGAGTGTTTTCACTTCATGCTAGTAATGAAATTTTCAATATGGTTTTCTCTTCATTTTTATTTTTTATTTTTTTAACTAAATGGACCTATATTATAATTATGGAATTCCATCATTATGGAGTTATTTTTCTATCTATTTTGATTAAATATATGAAGATATATGCAATTTAAAAATATTTTTTTAAGTTTCTTTACATGCTATTGTTATAATGAATATTTAAAACATAGTTTAACTTATAGATGAAATTGTCTTTTTCACTAGAATCTCATGATACAATTTCAAGAAACATTGTTATTTTGTTATTGTTTAAAATACATTTTTAAATGCATAAATGGATGCAACACCTTAAGAAACCCTTGAGGAAACAAAACTCTAAAGATTAAACAATATAAACTCAATTTTTTAAAAACATCTTCCACATTGTGGTTAAAATTAGCCAAAAGAAATGCCTTGAAAATTTTTATTTCATCTGTAAGTTAAACTACACAAATATTTAACATTTAACATTTGATAAGTGTTAAATAAATTACTAATTATGTATGGTGATACCTATTTACAACGAAATTAAATCAAATTGTGATACCTATTTACAATGAAATTAAATCAAATACTTTTTTTAATAGTTTACAGAGCATACACCATATATTGAGTGTATTATTACATCACATATTTCCCCCAAAATAAAGAATCTCCAGAGTCCAATCCCCACAAGTCCGAGATCTCTAAAACAGAGCAGTCACATTTACCACCCAAGCCAGTCTGTGAGAAAGAGAAAGAGCATGTTGATGTTGTAATAGTTCATATGAGCTCTTCTGCTTTTGATCTTCAAAAAGAGCTGGAGAAGGTCAAGATATTTTTCCCTCTGACTAAACTATTGAAACAACATAATTATAAAGCTCATGTGTCTCAGTTTTTTTTTCCATCTATCATAGCCACTTCGCAGGATAGTATGAACCTCCAGGAACAAAGGACTATGGTTGTATTTTGAACTCATGAAGAGGAACAAGACTTTTCAACTACCCCTTTTTATGTTACTTTGGTAGTCCGTGAGATTTTATTACATAATTGCATGCTTGACTCAAGATCTTCTCATAACTTAATGCCATTATCTGTTATGGAGAAATTGGGATTGAATATTACAAGGCCATACAAAGATTTGTATTCTTTTAATTTTAAAAGAGTGAAATGTTTAAGGATGATTAAAGATTGTGTTGACAATTTAGCTCAAATACCTGACAATTTGGTATCGTCTTGTCCAGTTCACAGGGGTATAAAATTGGAGGATCCATCAAATTAGACTTAGCATATGCTACCATCCCTTTGTTTGGAGGAGAAGAAAGAAGACTCTACTAAGAATCAAGATTCCTAAAGGAAATTACAAGGGCAGATTGTTCCAATAATTCCCCTATGTATGGTGAAGAGAAAGATTTTTATTGCTTGTTGTTAGATGATAATGAACTATTCTCGGAAGAAACATAGGTGGAATCTTCAATCCAGCTGAATCAATAATCACTGGAATGTGATAAAGTGTGGAATTTATACTTTGATGGGACCTATTCCAAGGAAGGAAATAGGGCAGGTGTCTTGTTGGTGTCCCTAAAGGGAAGCTTGATCCCTCTCTCCTTCAAGTTAGAGTTTGAAGCCACTAACAATGTTACTGAAGATGAAGCCTTGCTACTAAGTCTACAAGCTACTGGAAATATTAATATTGGGTGCTTGGTTGTGTTTGGGGACTCAAAAATTATAGTGAAACAAATCAAGAATCAATCTCAAGCCAAGCATCCAAGATTGAAATTCTGCCAAAATGAGGTCGGGATTTCATTGACAATTTTTTCTCAACCTTCAATATCCAGTTTCTTCCCAAAGAGAGAAATCAGATGACTAAATACTTTGCTATAGCTACATAGAAATCCACTACTCCGGTATGAAGTTGAGGTCAGATATAGACCATCAATACTACATAGCATCATACATTGGAAGGTATTTGAAGACGAGGAGTAGACAAAATGCTTCATGTAAGTTATAGGAGAATTATCAGATTCAATTATTGACCTAGAGGAAGAGAGAGTGCTAGATGAACAACAGGGAATTTGGGAAGAAACCATTGCAGGACACAACATTTTACATCTAAAGGGTAACATTATTCACAGGGGTTTGGTTCCTTTAGAAATATTGTTCAACTCAAATGATGTGGCTACCAAACTAACTAGGAAAAAATTCGAAGAATAGGTGGAAGACTGCAACATTAGTTCAGAGGAGGATCATAAGGTAATAAAGTTGGCAAATGGAGTTCCTCATAAATACAAGAAAAGGTATCTAGACCTTTTCAAGAATTATATGATGTTTTTTCTTGGTCTTATGATGGTTTAAAAACATTTGATACTGCTATTATTCAACATAAGATCCCTTTAAAGGGTGGGGTGAAACCATATAAGCAAAAAGTTAGGAAGATTAATGCTTTGTTGCTCTCATTTATTGAAAAGTTGGTGTTGACATTGTTGGGCCTGCCAACATGTCAAGGGGGTCTCCCCTATAAGAAGTCCCAATTATACCTCATACAGTTTGGTGTAGGAGTCCCAACAATGGGTCGTAAGGTAATGCCTTGACCGCGATGTCGCACAGAGGCAAGTAAGATAACTCTGTCAGTAGCAAGGGTGTGATTGATGTAGTGAGTCAAGGAATGAGTATGAGAGGTTCCAACACTTCAGAGGGAGGGAAGGTGAAGGTGAGTTCCAGGACGAAAGAGATCAGTCCCAACTTGGCTAGGAACACACAACACAAAGTACATGTACAACTTCTAGTAGAGTACTCGACATGCATGCGGCAATCCCAACACACAAGGTAATATAACATGAACAACACTCACAGATAAGTTCGAGACAAGTGTGTCGATTGATATAACAAGGTTCATGAGAAAGGTCTCTCTGGTGTTCGGTAGAGAAGTAGACACAGACGGTGACACCATTAACAACATATGCAACACATTAACAACAAGATTCATATAACTTCATAAAAATCAGTTCATATACAAGTACATAAATTAAACAACATATACCATTAAGGAAACCAGAGCAGTCCATCTACAATAACAACATATGCATGAAAATGTGTTGGCTTTTATTATATAAAGAAGTGTAAATCGCAATCATACAATACACCATGTAAACCTGCTAGCCCTATCAGTAGAACATTACAGCCACATATGCCTGCAACTCCAAAGACATATACTAGCTTCGTGTAGTGGAGAAGCTAAGGCATATTACAATACTATCCAAGCCTTCTTCAAGATAGTCTTAGTAGAAGCTTAGCTAAACAAAAGCCTATACAATGAGCTACAATGGACTATTTATAGCAAAGGGTGGGGTGACCCTTGACATTCCCATTTGTGAAATTTCAACTACTCTCATGACTCTTCACCTACTCTATCACTATTACATCCAACTATTGACACTTGACTTACACTTGTCATGACTCAACATTATAATGCACATGTACTCATGTGAGACAACATGGCTTCAGCAAGCCTTGCAAGACATCAGTGACACTTATCTGATGTGGTGAGACCAACTCTTTGACATCATTGTGATGGTGAAGTTGGTTAGCTGATGCCAAGCTTGGTCGTCCGTGATGGTATGAACGCACATGATGGTGATATCTTGCTGAAGCGAACTCTTACCCCTGTTGCAACTGGTGCATTGGTTCGGTCCCTTCATCCAACTCTTCTACTAACATGCACATGGTTTTCTTGGGTATGGTTGAACCAGAAACACATTTATGCATAATGTCTATGTTGATCTTGAAGTGTGTGTTGGTAGTAATGTGCATCAACTTGTCGAAATGCATGTTCAACCTTAATTGGACTTGCTTCTTGTCTTCACCTTAGTGAGTGTGTTGAATGGGTTGGATTGCATGCGTGCGCTCAATGACATGCATGCTGTTGGATCCTTTGCATGCAATCAACAACACTACTCACCATGTTTGCTCTGTGTCAGCTGCTAGGATGGATCTTTAACTTGTAATGGCACAGTTTCATCTGTGAGTGCATGTTACGCCCATTGTTGTTCTTGTTCTTACTGCAACTCATTGGATTATTTATGCAGCTTCATGTTCTTCCTGAGTTGCTACTTCAGCACATGCAACTCCTTCTTTGTTCCATCTTCTACCTTCGCGTGATCTTCATGTCATGTCGTTACTTCATAACCCGAGTCTCTAAAGTTTGTTTCATTATCAGTGGATCTGCTTGATCTTCCAACTTTTCTCCACCTCTACATTGTTAACAACCTTCCTCTTGCATTCACTGCGTTCACTTCATTTGCTCCATTCGCTGCATTCGATATGCTACCTTCAACTGTTGTTCACTATGTTGCTCGTTGTGATGTTGCGTCTTGATGTCCCTGTCCACGAACAACTTGTCTTTGTGAGTAGGTAAGCCCATGGACACTTGATCGACTACATCCCCAAGCATACTCTAAATGGTGTCTTCATCTTTACTCTCTTGGAAACCATTGTACCTATACTGCTGAGAGGCAGATGAACAGTTGTGATACCTAGAGACATGGAAACAATCATAGAAAGAAATTTGTTAGTCAAAAACCAAAATGAACATGAGAACTAACTTGCAACATACCTGGGTGAATGATCATGAAGGTTGCGCAATTTCAGCCGGGAGGTCAGGAGACAGACTGCCAAGACCGCACAAGGCACAATCCAGGCTACTAGGAGACTAACTGACTAATGGAACTATAAAATGCATAATCCAATTGGGCAATTGGCTACTAGGATTATGGAATGCGTAATTCCAACTGGGAAAGACTGATGGTCCAGAGACATATTTGCGGAAGTTTTTGGGTCAAGCAACCACTGACCTCCAAAAATGCACAATTGAGTCTAAGAGGCCAGTGCTGGGCCAGAATGCACAAATCTGGAGAGGAAGGTGAGCCTTCCTTATCTATATTATGCAATGCAACCTTGGTGATGGAAGAGACTAGGCCAAGGTTGACCCGACTCGCCAACGGACAACTGAAAGCAGGTAAGTCGATGAAATGCATGGCGACACTGAGTGATAGTGGAAGTGACAAACATTGCATGCAAAACATCAATGGAGGATTGGGTAGATAGATCAGCATGCATGTGGGTGAGCCAGTTCACCGGTTGGGTGAACGTCTATGCAAAAATAGTTTCATGCATGCGAGAGCAATGAGATAGAAACAAAAATTGAAATAGAGCTAAGAAAAACTAAAATACATGTAAATGGCAGTTTGCATTCAAAGAAATCAAACAAACACCGCTCGCACAAGCGAATACACAAAAAGCGACAGATGCAACACAAGGCATGGGAAGCGAGCTTACCCCAAAACAACTAAGCTGAGTGTGCCGACTGGTCTTAGATGTGATGTGGGATGTCAGAGCTATAAGGTTGATGTGATGTGGGATTTTAGAGCTACTAGGTTGATGTGAGGAATGAAATCTACAGTGTTCAATTGATGGGTTTTGATAACATTGAGTTTGTGATGTGCATGTCACAGATCTAGGGGAAGTGACACTAGGGAGGTTTCTGAATTACTCCTTGCATGTGACCTCCAACTGCTAAACATAGATCCCTAAAACAAGGGATGCCTTTGCATGTTGCCTTGGCAGAAGTAGCCTATGCATGCAAGTCTATTTTTCTTCGTCCCAGAGGGAACCGATCAACTCATCTTCACATGCAAGAGACTGCTCGACTTCTGGAGAAAAATGCACATTTCTGACTATAAGTTGGTCTGACTACCTAAGGGGATTGTGCAATTTCTAGGCCCAGCAGTTGAATGCTACCCAAATTTGCGCAAATCATGGGCTAAACAGCCTGTTGATTGGAAAAATTGTGAAAATTCTACTAGGAGGGTTGGCTGGCATGATTGCATAATCCTGGAGCCCAGCAGGCTGTTAGAGAGAATTACATAATTACTGGAGGGAATGGCTGGTTTCCCTCCAGAAATGTGTAAATTTCTTTGGGAAGCTGCACACCCTACAGTTGGATCAAGTCCAAGTGAGTAGCCTATGAAGGGAAAAGATAAAACTATGATTGATAGGCTACCTTTGAGCAAGAAATGCATTAAAGCTTGAGGACTTGATGAAGCAAGGCAAGCTGCTGTGAAGGTTTGTAGGGAGGCTCCAAAATAGGGTAAGGGAAAATTTTGGAGGGTGGTTGTATCTGCTAAAAAACTTAGTGACACACTGGTAGAACTCCCACTCTCTGCATAGACCTTATTCATGAAAAGCAATTCTAACACCTCTAGAAGTATTGTTGAGTTCTTAGCTCATCTTGGCTTCACACTATCTTGGTGTAAGATGTAGCATCTGTCAGACTCTTGGTCGATTCACACACATTCCAAGCCAAGACAACATAGTTGTTTCAATTATGGTTGAGGGGTATATAGGTGCATAAGCAGTATAGTCGTCAGAGTCTTAGTTTCGCCTCTGGTGTTGCTCCACTGCCAGTAGGCGTGGACAGTACCCCAGTGGAGTCACATAGGAACACAAGCATGGCTCCAGTACCAGCGAGCTTGGTCAGTACCCTGATGAAATTACCTACATCACCTCCCTGCACAGGAAGCCTTTCTCTTCTTTCACCTTATTCATTTTTTATTTTGAATTTTTTGAGTTTTCATTTGTTTTTCATTTGTATTGTGCATATCACTTATTCATTTCAGAGGCAGAAGAGGGATCCCAACTTATTGAGAGAAGAGGAGGATATTCCAGTAGAAGAGTAGTTTATTATATCTTTGACATGCCTATTAATATTTTCCCCCTCACCTTACTCTACTTGACTGGCTGACAAGGCTTATCCCAAAAACAATTGACTAGAGAAGGTGACACTAGTTAAAGCGCAAGCGTTGTGGTTACACCAAGGTTCACTTCGAAGAAATATTATTTTCCTTCAACGTATCATCGACTAAGAGTAACAAAGTCATCATACAGAGGCAAGATGACAGATAACCAAGTATTGATAGTTGCACAAACCCTCTTGTACTTTATCCGGCCCGTTTCATGAGTCACACATGGTTTCATGTGAACTAACCTACGATCGAAACAAGGTAATGAACTAACAATCAAAAAAGAAAAGCAAAAGCAAAAGCAAAAATGAAATCAAAGCAAGTAAAAGAACAAGCAAACAAACAAACCAACAATCAAAGCATGAAATAAAACAAGCATGAAAGCAAACAATTGAAAGCAAACACTACTCCTACTCCTACAGTAATGGTGCATGGGCCTGATCACATGAAGTGATACTTCCAATGTAGCCAGTGGTGCATTGGTAGACCCATGTTGGTGAAGGCTTGGTTCGTGAGTAACCCGTTCATGTGGACCAACATACAAGAAAGATATAACAGTGAAGACAACCACACTTCATGTTCTAAAGTGTCCACGGGACATAAGTAAATGCATGTACATGACGAACAGTCTGTGGATTTATCATGGTGTTGTGTGACACTATGTGCAACTTTGAAACAAAATCACACTCTTGATTGTGACATGGAAGCAAACGAAACAAAGATAACTTGTGTTGCACATGAGCACTTGCAATATAAGCCTCCTCCAATGCATGAGCGATGGGATCATGCATCGCGAGTGGAGGAAGTGTGATATGAGTGTTAGATTAATATTGAGTACACATAGATGAGTGATGAGGGGCCTTG
The DNA here is from genome assembly GCA_000404065.3 of Pinus taeda. Classification (NCBI taxonomy): domain Eukaryota; kingdom Viridiplantae; phylum Streptophyta; class Pinopsida; order Pinales; family Pinaceae; genus Pinus; species Pinus taeda. The sequence goes on from APFE030362031.1 coordinate 36,883, forward strand.
AGTGTTTGAAAAATTTCCTGATCGGAAGCGAAACCAACCTCATGACAATGAGGGCCTAACATAACCATCAACTCAAACTAATGTACCTTAACAGTCTGTTGGGTTTCGACTTCATTGACAAATGGATCTTCGTAGACCAGTGGCTTAGATGGATTAACAAAGAGTGAATCAACATCATGATTGGATGATGAGGTGAAGAGATCACGACAACCAAGATCAGAAAATTTAGGATGTTGTTCGACATCCTCATGATTTGATGAATCACACAAAGGGGTAGATGAGAAGGAAGGATGTTCACCCTCTGCGTTTCTAGAAAGAACACATGAAAGATCAAGTGGATTTTTAATGAATGATTGGTCCTGTCCATTGTTGGAGGATGGGCTAACATACAGTGTGTCCTATGAAATATCAATAATGGGTGCATTTGTAGATGAAGACACACATGCAAAATCATGGATGGCAGGTTCACCAACAATGTTAGGAAATAAAGGAAGGGGCTCAGATGGAAGAGAACCATCCTTCGCCAAGTGTTGATGCTCAAGCTCCCACTCATACTCTTCATGAATGACAACGCATTTTGGTTGTGCAACACCAACTTCGTCAGTGGGTTGTTCCTCATTCACAACAAGTGGAGAGTCTAGAATGGACAAACACAAGACAACATCATCTAGAGGAACACCTGTGTGTGAAGACGGAGGTCGAAAAAAGGAATGCATATGAGAACTTGAAAGACTCACAACCAAATCTGCACAAAAATTATGTGGGGTGATGTTGGGAGTGTATGAAGGTTGAACAGGTGTGTGAACATGATCCTCGACATCACAAGGCAATGGTGGAACTACTGACTGAGAGGGAGGCAGACAGTCTGTTGAGATAGTGCCTGATCCCACATGAGATTATGGAGTTGCATCAATGAAGAATGTTGAGCAAGGCTTGATATCAAGCTTCCTCTTTGGATGGGCTGATTTCTTAAGGTAGTACTCAAATTGGTCCCAGAGATAAGCGAACTTCATCTACCTACTCGGAGCTTGAAACTGTAAGTCACGAAAGCGCTACCAAAAATCAATAATGGTTTCATGCAGAGCTCTCTGTTGTTATAACAGTTGACGGTCAAGATAGTCTGGAACAAAACGATGGAATGTGTCTTCAATAAGATCACAAAAGTGCTCAAATGAGTGCACGGTGTCAACCGGTAGGTTGAGTACCAAATGAAATGGGGATTCACGAAGTGTGATTGCAAGCAACATACCGACCTATTCGTTAGTAAACTCATCTTCCTCATAAATCATGGAAATAAAGTTATGTAAGTGCTCAGGCCAGGCCACTTCGCCTTCACCATCACACGTGTGAGTGGCAAGAGATTGAAAAGCTTCCCTAAGATGAAGACGTCTTTACGATTCGAAAAACACCTCAGGGGAAGAAGAATGCAAGACTCCATGAAAGATATGCAAAGGTTCAAAACTAGATGAGAGGGCACTGTTTGTCATCAGGCCCTCCTTCTAGCGCTAGAAATTTTGATAGTGCTGGACCCGCCAACATGTCAAGGGGATCTCCCCAGTAAGAAGTCCCAATTAGACCTCAAACCATTTGGTGTAGGAGTCCCAGCACTGGGTCATAAGGTAATGCCTTGATAGTGATGTCGGATAGAGGCATGTAAGATAACTCTGTTAGTAGCAACAGTGTGACTGATGTAGTGAGTCAAGGAATGAGTATGAGAGGTTCCAACACTTCAAAGGGAGGGAAGGTGAAGGTGAGTTCTAGGTTGAAAGGGACCAGTCCCAACTCGGCTAGGAACACACAACATAAAGGACTTGCATAGCTTCCAGCATAGTAGTCGACACTCATGTGACAATCCCAGCATACAAGGTAAGATAACATGAACAATACTCATAGTTTAGTCCGAGACGAGTGTGTTGGTTGATATAACAAGGTTCATGAAAAAAGTCTGTCTAGTGTGTGGCAGAGTAGTTGACATGGATAGTGATAACATTAACAACATATGCAACACATTAACAACAAGATTCATATAATTACATACAAATCAGTTCATATACAAGTACATAAGTTAAACAACATATATCATTAAGAAAATCGGAGTAGTCCAACTACAATAACAACATATGCATGAAAATGTGTTGGCTTTTGTTATATAAAGAAGTATAAGTCACAATCATACAATACACCATGTAAACCTGCTAGCCCTATTAGTAGAACATTACAGCCACATCCTCCTGATCCTCAAAAAATATGTACTAGCTCCATGCAATGGAGAAGCCAAGGCGTGTTACAATATTGTCCAAGCCTTCTTCAAGATAGTTGTAGTAGAATCTGGGTCAACCAAAAGCCTATAAAATGAGTTATGAGGGACTATTTATAGCAAAGGGTGCAGTGACCCTTGAAATTCCCCTTGTGACAGTTCAACTACCGTTATGACTCTACACCTACCCTATGACTGTTACATCCAACTGTTGACACTCGACTTACACTTGTCATGACTCAAAATTACAATGCACATGTACTCATGTGAGACAACATGGCTTGAGCAAGCCTTGTAAGACATCACTGACACTCGGTTGGCTATGGTGAGACCAACTCTTTGACATGCTTATGATGGTGAAGATGGTGAGTTGACGCCAAGCTTGGTCGTCCGTGATGGTGTGCATGCACCTCATGGTGACATCTTGCTGAAGCAAACTCTTGCCTCTGTTGCAGCCAGTGCATTGGTTCGGCACATTCATCCAACTCATCTGCTAACATGCACATGGTTTTCTTGGGTATGGTTTAGTCAAAAACACACTGATGCATAGTGTCTGTATTGATCTTCAAGTGTGTGTTGGTGGTCATGCGCATCAACTTGTTGAAGTGCATGTTTAGCCCCAGCTGGACTTGTTTCTTGTCTTCGCCTTGGTGAGTGTGTTGAATGGGTTGGATTACATCTGTGCGCTCAAGGACATGCATGTTGTTGGATCCTTTGCATGTGTTCAACAACATCGATCACCATGTTTTCTTTGTGTCAACTACTAGGATGGATCCTTAACTTGTACTAGCATAGTTTCATCCATGAGTGCATGTTGGCCCACTGTTGTTTATGTTTCTTCTACAACTCATTGGACTATCTATGCAGCTTCATGTTCTTCCTGAGTTTTTGCTTCAACACATGTAACTTCTTCTTTGTTCCATCTTCTACCTTTGCGTGATCTTCATGTCACACCATTATTTCATAGCTTGAGTCTCCAAAGTTGCTTTCATTACTAGTGGATCTATTTGATCTTGCAACTTTTCTCTACCTCTATGTTGTCAACAACCTTCCTCTTGCATTAATTATGTTCACTTCATTTGCTACGTTCAATGCATTTGGTATGCTGCCTTCCGCTACTATTAATGATGTTGCTCGTTGTGATGTTTCTTCTTAATGTCCTTGTCCAAGAATAACTTAATGTCTTTGTGAGTAGGTAAGCCCACAGACACTCGATCAACTGCATCCCCAAGCATACTCTGAATGGTGTCTTCATCTCTACTCTCTTGGAAACCATTGTACCTATACTGTTGAGAGGCAGATGAACACCTGTGATACCTGGAGACATGACAACACTCATAGAAAGCAATCTGTCAGTCGAAAATCAAAATGAACATGCGAACTAACTTGCAACATACCTAGGTGAATGATTATGAATGTTGCCCAATTTTGGCCAGGAGGTCGGGAGATCGACTTCCAAGACTACACAAGCCATACTATCAGTTGTTGGGAGGCTAACTGATTGATGGAACTACAAAATGCACAATCCAGTTGGGCAGTTGTTTATTGGGATTGCGGAATGTGTGATTCTAGTTGGGAAAGATTGCTAGGCTTAGGATAGATTTGCACAATGTTTTGGGCAAAGGAGCCACTAACCTCCAAAAATGTGCAATTCAGCCTAGGAGAATAGTGCTGGGCCAGAATGCGCAAATATGGAGAGGAAGGTGAGCCTTCTTTCTCCAAATTGCACAATGCGGCCTTGGTGAAGGGAGAGACCGGGCCAAGGTTGGCCCGTCTCACTGATGGGCAACTAAAAGAAAGTAAGTCGATGAAATTCATGGTGACACTAAGTTATAGCAGGAGTGATAAATAGTGCATGCAAAAAATGAATGGAGGATTATACAGATAGATCAACATGAATGTGGGTGAGGTAGTTCACCGATTGGGCAAATGTCTGTGCAAAAGTAGTTTCATGCATGCGACAACAGTGAGATAGCAACAAAAATTGAAACAGAGCTAGGAGAAGCTAGAATACATGTAAATGACAATAGGCATTCAAAGAAATCAAGAAAACAATGCTCACATGATTGAATACAGAAATATTGGAAGAAATGCAACAAAAGGAATGGGGAGCAAGCTTATCCCAAAACAGTTGAGCTGAGTATGCAGACTACTCTTAGATGTGATGTGGGATGTCAGAGCTATGAGGCTAATTTGAGGAATGAGCTCTATAGGATACGGTTGATTAGTTTTGATAACATCTATGTTGTGATGTCCATGCCACAAATCTAGGGGAAGCGACACTTGGAGGGAGGATTCTTAATTACTCCTTACATATAAACTCTAACTGCTAAACATAGATCCCTGAAACAAGGGATTCCTTTGCATGCTACCTTGGGAGAAGCATCCTATGCATGCAAGTCTATTTTTCTTAGTCCCGGAGGGAACCTGTCAACTCAGTTGTGCATGCAAGCAGCTGCTCAACTGCTGGAGAAAAATGTGTATTTCTGACTGTAAGTTGGGCTGACTGCCCAAGGAGATTGCATAGTTTCTGGGCCGAGTAGCTGGCTGCTACCCAGATTTGTGCAAATCCTAGACTGAACTGCCTGTCAATGGGAAAAATTATGCAAATCCTGCTGGGATGGTTGGCTGGCAGGATTGCACAATCTTGGAGCCCAACATGCTGTCAGAAGGAATTTCACAGTTCTTGGAGGGAATGGTTTGTTTCCCTCTAGAAATGCGCAAGTTTCACTGGGAAGCTACTCAGCCTACAGCTGGACCAAGTCTGGGTGAGAAGCCTATTAAGAGAGAAGATCAAAATGTGATTGAGAGGCTTCCTTTGAGCAAGAAAAACACTGAAGCTTGAGGACTTGATGAAGCAAGGCAAGCTGCTGTGAAGGTTGGTAGGGAGGCTCCAAAACAGGCTAAGGAAAAATTTTGGAGGGTGGTTGTAGCCATTACAACAGGAAGTAAGGAAGTTGCTTTAGGCCAAAATCATTGTACATTTGATATATTCAGACTAGGTAGAAAACCTAGTCCTTATCAGAAAAAGGAATTGAGAAATAAGGCTTTGTGTGGACTTCAAGAATCTCAACAAAGGCTCTCTAAAGTAAAATTATCTGCTGCTTAAAATGGATTACATTCTGCAAAAGGTAGTAGGATCTGCTCCGATGTCAATGATGGATGGTTTTTCTGGGTACAATTAGGTAGCTATAAATCCTAAAGTTCAAAAGAAAACTTCTTATATCACTCCTTGGAGAACGTTCATGTATTCTAGAGTGTCTTTTGGCCTCATAAATGTAGGGGCCACCTTCCAAAGAGCCATCTATATAGATTTTGTGGGATAACAAGAAAAGTTTGTATTATTTTACTTGGATGGTATCACTATATTTTCAAAAATAGATGAGGAACACATTGAACATCTGCGTCTCACTTTTGAGAAATGAAGAAAATATGGCCGGTCCTTGAATCCTAAAAAATCACGGTTATCTCTAAGTGAAGAAAAGTTTCTAGGGATCTGTTACACTGAAATTTGTCACCATGACTATCTGTAGTTAATATGGCTCCATCAATAGTCATATTATCCTCC